>JAODAL010015896.1:0-82364 GCA_025379985.1 Phyllomedusa bahiana
TAGAAAAAAGGGAGAGGGGAAAAAATTGGTGGATTTTTTTAGTCCCATTAATTACCTTAGTCTAGCATTTTTTATAGGGGGATTCCCAAATTTTCCTTTTAAGTATAAAAGGGGCCGTGGGGGCCCTTCCGTTGCCATGGATGCAATTGATGCTAGGGTTTTGGAAGAGTATAGGGGTTCTCCTCCTAGGCCGCAGGAGGAATAGGGCTGAGGCTAAAGCCATTCTCTGCTGGTTGCTATCAATGGGATGAAAATCTATAGGTCTTAATCAGCTGTAAAGGGACGGAGGAATCCCAAGTAGACCTCCGGTCTGCAATACGACAGCATCTTCCAGTGCCAGTTGTGCCCAGTTCTTGTACTGCAATAATGCCTTGCAATCCATCCGTTATATGTTATTACAATTCGAGAACTGTAACGTAATATAAAAGTGTTATTAACTCTTCTTACTCAGTGCTGTTTAGATTCCTATTTAATGCAGAGAGTTATCTTCCTTTTTGCTCTGATGATTTATGGTTATTCTACTTCATAAACTTAAAGGGAATGTTCATCAAAAATGACTTATTGTTTAATTTCACATTTTTTAAGAGTTTTTGGTTATATTCTTTTTAATTTTCCATATCACTTTAAATATTTTTAATAATTTTTAAAGTCCTGCAGTTTTCACTTTGCCACTAAGCCTAATAAATAGTCTGACACTTCCTGTCCTGTATAGAAAGATTCTCAGTTGTCTGCTCATTATCAGCACAAAGAGGGTCAAACTGAAAGGAGACACCAGTGTGAATAGATAACACAGGATCCACCAGTCCACAAGAGGATAGTCACAGTTCACCCCTTTCACCTCCCTGCACACTGATTTTTTCCCCAAGGTCAAAAGAGCATGACTAGAAAACTCGCTTTATAGAAGTGAATGGGACGGAGTCAGTCTTAAGTCTCCTATGTGCATGAGGCTGTTGTAAAGCATCTCTCTGACTGCTGTTAAAGCAGTGCAAACACGGCTAGTGCCAAAGTAAAACTGCAAGACTTAAGAATTATTAAAAAATTTTTGAAAGTGATATGAAAAATTAAAATAAAATCAACCAAAATTCCTAAAAAAATTGTTTTAACATAAAAATGACTCATTTTTGATGATACACCCCTTTAATTATACACATGGTAATCAAATAGAGCTCAATAATAACAGCACTTCTTTATATTAATAATACTTAAAAAAATGTAAGACAGAAGCGTAAGACTGAGTAGACAACTAATTGTAGACAACATGTATGAAACCTGGCGCCGACATGCCTGTTGCAAAACAATATAGAGCAGTGTAGAATGTGACAGTATGTCTGAACCTGTCATATGAGGGTTCATAAATCTGGCGTGTGGTATGCCCTGCATTTGCATAGCTTATCATTGTGCATTCAAAAGCGTCACCCCCTGGCACAAGTTTTTGCGTACGACTCTTCATATATCTATAGAACTGGGCTATGACAGTTTTTGCCGCAAGATACAACAAAAAAAAAATGGCGCAGTCCCGTTTATACATGTCGCCCCTTATTCTGATCTGAGACGCATCAGTTAAAGTTGTCCATCCTTCTGTGCGATATTATTTGGATTTCATTTGTTGATTTTTTTTATATTTTTATCATTAGATTTCTGCAATAAGATTTTATGATTTTTTTGTAGTGATGGTGATTTTGAAAATCTTAAAGGAAGCATCATGCAGTTGGGCCCCGCCACGGTGAGGCTGTTTGCTGCATATATTTTTTGCATTTAACTAATTGTGCTGTGCTGAGGGTCTACTAGAAGCCCCTATGTTGATATTGTAAGGGTATTTTCACACGGCTGATATGGACAATGAGGGTCACATGTATGAAAAAAGTCTTAGACTTTCTTTGTTGCCCATAGCAACTAATCAGAGCTCCCCTTTCATTTCATATAGTGCTCTGAAAAAGATTAAAGGAGATTCTGATTGGTTTCTATGGCAACAAAAAAAGTCTTAGACCTAGACAGTTTTCATACATGTGGCCCTTATTGTCCAAATCAGCTGTGTGAAAATACCCTTACAATATTTGCATATCAACTTAGGGGCGTCTGTAGACCCTCAGCACCGCACAATTAGTTAAATGCAAAAAATACTCAAAGAAAAACAGAAACACGTCCATACTCACAGCTAGTGAAGCTGAAATGATACTGAACACAGCATAGAGGCAGCACAAACCCACATGCTATTTAAGAAAAATAGCTTTTTTGCATGCTAATGTGAATAGAGGTCAATTTAAGGTGCAGTTTTCTGTCCACCTAGTGGAGAGATGTATGGGCTACCACCAATTAACTGCACCTGGGTATTTTTCTTAAATAGCATGGGGTTTGTGCTGCCTTTGTGCTGTGTTTCGGTCTCATTTCAGCTTCCTAGCTGTGAGTATGGCCGTGTTTCTGTTTTCTTTGACTAATTAATTCCCCTTTTTCCTGTAATATTTTTAAATGCAAAAAATATATTGAAAAGTCTTCATCAAAACCTCGTCAGAAAATGCAAATCCTCACCTGAAACCACACTTGCGCTATGTCTACACAGCATAATGTTAAAATGCGGTCCAGTGTTTTTTGGTGGCGGGTTTGTGCAAAGAAAAAAAAAACGCATCGTGTATCAGATATTCCCGCCGTCCCAGTACATTGACTGTAAGGGAATCCACTGGGAATACCGCAGGAGATAGAACAGTGGAGTCCGGCGTATTTAGAAATCCCATGCTTTGTAGACTACGCACTGATGCTCTGTTGCGGTTTATGGCACTGGATTGCAGTCAGATTTTTGCGGATTCTCCATACTGAATCCGCTTAAAATCTGACTGTAATCCTGTGTTGTGAAGACACAGCCTTACAGACGTGGATTTCAGACAATGGATTTAAACACTGATTCAGCGCTGAAATTTTAGTGTCCAAATCAGCGGTGTGAAAATACCCTATGTAAAGTGTGCCAGGTGTTAAGCAGGTAGGTAAACCTGGATAGTGGATATGGGTAGATGTTGGTATTGCTTGGCTTACTTTTGTGGAATTGCTGGGAGCTGTAGTGCGTTGGCGAGGAAGTTACCACAGAGACTCTCAGCTTGGGGTCTTGAAAGCTGTGCTCAGGGTCTCAGCACTTGCAGAATATAAAGGTAAGTTTACACAGCGTATTGTGGCACGTACTTGTGTGTGTTGCAATATGCCAGGTGTTTTAGAAGTACGCGCTGGCCAGTACGTACTTCTAAAATGCTCTGGCCCGACCCTCATTCATTCTCATTTTCCCCATGTTACATGTCACATGTTTCTCCCAGCATGTAATACGTGTCAGAGAAAACAGCAGGTAACCATAGCTCTCAGTGAGAGCTGTGAATTACTGTAGTTGTGGGGTATATTTTTGGACGTACATCACTCCAGTTTGCGGCGTTGCTCTCCAACTTACTGTGGACACATCAGTTGAAATGCGACGCCGACACACATCCAGTGTGTCTTGAACGGTCTTCAGCGTCTGATGTCACATATGTGTCTCCCGTCGCTTAATGAAGTCTGGCATACAGATGGGAGAACACACCTCCACGTCTGACGTTCACGTGGGTGTGTGTTGTGATCAGGAGCTGGTTTGGAGTCTTATGTTGTAACTACTGGGGCACCTACTTGTACGAAGCATGGTCAGAAGAGCCAGAGGTCGGTACACGTGCAGGCGGTTTCAGTACTTGAGGAGCAGGTAGGAGTCGTAGTCAGGAAGAAAGCCAAAGGTTGATGCACAGTTTGAGTGTCAGTTTAGGGAGCAGGCAGGAACCGTAGTCAGGAAGAAAGCCAAAGGTTGGTGCACTGCAGAAATCAGAACAAGCAGAAGAACAAGACAACTAGCTAGATTACCAGCAGAGCACAATAATCTCACATGGAGGATGTACAGACTTGGCTTTAAATGGGAAGTCCAATTAAACATGGGTGGAGCCAGGCCCGGACTGACCGTAGGGCAAACCGGGCATTTGCCCGGCGGGCCGCTAGGGTCCGGGCCGCAGGGCCGGCCCGGATCGCCCGCCGAGGAGGACGGTGTTCCCCCCCGGCGGGCCCCGAGTGCCGGTCCTGTGGCGCGCTACAGGGGCCGCAATTGTCGCAACAGCGACCGGACCCCTGTGGCAGGGGGCCGACACCCCCCCCCCCCGCGCCACACGGCTGCACGGCCGGGGCACCGACCCCGCCATGCAGCCATCACGGCCGCCGCCTGCACCCGCGGGGGTGCAAGCAGCGGCTGAGGCTGAGCATCCCGGGATCTACTGATCCCTTTTTGCTTAACTCCCGGAGGCCGGCGGGGCAGGCGCGCGATGTAATGACGTCATCGCGCGCCTGCTCCGCGTCCCCGCACTCTGCAGTGAGCGGCCCAACCGGCTCCAGATGAAGAGGAAGGGACAGCAGTGTTCCGGGTGAGTATTACGTTTTTATTTTTTTTTAAACTACTTTCTGTCCCTGGCTGCCTATACTGCCCCTGCCCTGGATATATACTGCCCCTGTCCTGCCCTGGCTATATACTGCTCCTGCCCTGGCTATATACTTTCCCCTACCCTGGGCCCCGCCCCTGGCAAAATACTGACCCTGCCCTGGCTGCCTATACTTTCCCCTGCCCTGGCTAATAACTGCCCCTGCCCTGGCTATATACTGCCCCTGCCCTGGGTATATACTGCCCCTGCCCTGGCTGCCTATACTGCCCCTGCCCTTGCTGCCTATACTGCCCCTGCCCTGGGTGCCTATACTGACCCTGCCCTGGCTATATACTGCCCCCTGCCCTGGCTATATACTGCCCCTGCCCTGGGTGCCTATACTGCCCCTGCTCCCGGCTGCCTCTACTGCCCCGCCCTGGCTAAAATACTGCCCCTGCCCTGCCCTGGCTATATACTGCCCCTGCTCTGGCTGCCTAACTGCCCCCTTGCCCTGGCTGCCTATACTGCCCCTGTCCTGGCTGCCTATACTGCCCCTGTCCTGGCTGCCTATACTGCCCCTGCCCTGGCTGCCTATACTGCCCCTGTCCTGGCTGCCTATACTGCCCCGCGCCCTGTTATATACTGCCCCTGCCCTGGCTGCCTATACTGCCCTGCCCTGGCTATATACTGCCCCTGCCCCTGGCTATATACTGCCCCAGCTGCCTATACTGCCCCTGCCCTGGGTATATACTGGCCCCTGCCCTAGCTGCCTATACTGCCCCTGCCCTGGCTATATACTGACCCTGCCCTGGCTGCCTATACTGCCCCGCCCCTGGCTATATACTGCCCCTGCCCATAAAAACTTGCCCCTGCTCTGCCCGGCTATATAAATTTCCCCTTTCCCTTTCCCCTGGCTATATACTGCCCCTGGGCCCTACTGCCTATACTGCCCCTGCCCTGGCTAAATACTGCCCCTGCCCTAGCTGCCTATACTGCCTCTGCCCGGCTATATACTGACCCTGGGCCCCGGCTGCCTATACTGCCCCTGCCCTGGGTATAAACTGGCCCCTGCCCTGCCCTGGCTATATACTGCCCCTGCCCTGCCCTGGCTATATAAATGTCCCTGGCCCTGGCTATATACTGCCCCTGCCCTGGCTATATACTGCCCCCTGCCCTGGCTGCTTATAAAAGCCCTGCCATGGCTATATACTGCCCCTGGGCCCCGGCTATATACTGCCCCTGCCTGCCTATAATAGCCCAACCCTGGCTATATACTGCCCCTGCCCTGGCTGCCTATAATAGCCCTGCCCTGGCTATATTCTGCCCCTGCCCTGGCTGCCTAATAATAGCCCCTGCCCTGGCTATATACTGCCCCTGCCCTGGCTATATACTGCCCCTGCTCTGGCTATTTACTGCCCCTGCCCTGGCTATATGATGCCCTGCCCTGGCTATATGATGCCCTGCCCTGGCTACTGATACCCTGCCTGGCTATATGAGCCCTCCCTGGCTACCTATATAACCCTGCCCTGGCTACCTATAACCCGCCTTGCTTTATATGGGTGCCCTGCCCTGGCTACCTATACCTGCCCTTTGGCAAAATGATGCCCTGCCCTGGCTACCTATGCCCTGCCCTGGCTATATGATGCCCTGCCCTGGATACCTATACCCTGCCCTGGCTATATACTGCCCCTGCCCTGGCTGCCTATACCCTGCCCTGGCTATATGAGCCCTGCCCTGGCTGCCTATAAACCTGCCCTTTGGCTGCCTATAATAGCACTGCCTACCTATACACGCCTTGGCTGCCTATAATAAACCCTGCCTACCTATACAAATGCCCTGGGCTGCCCATACACTGCCCTAGCTGCCTATACTGTCCCTGTCTGCCTATCAGTGGCTCTGTCTGCCTGTATAAATGGCCCTGTCTTTCCTGTATACTGGCCCTGTCTGCCCGTAACTGGCCCAGCCCTGCCTGTATAAAATGTCCCTGCCTGCCTGCATACTGGCCCTGCCTGCCTACATACTGGCCCTGCCTGCCTACTGGGGGTCTACCTATTTACATGCCACTTATCTGACATTTTTTAATTTCTAATTTTTAGGGTCTAAACAGACCGCTGTTTGGGGAATTGATAGGAAAGTGCTGAAGAGAGAGGATCTAAAAATGTATTTGTTGTAAATTCTACAGGGACGAGTAGTGGCCACTAGAAGAGGACATTGCATGCTGTACCGGACAGAGAAAGAAATGGAAGAGAACAACAAGGGAAGATGTCATGGAGGTTTGTGCCAGAAGGAGAAGAGAACAACTCCCATCAGCGCTGACGTCTCCTGTGATCCCTCATGGCCAGGGGTAAGTTTACTTCTGTGTTGATCAGTGCTGTATTCCCTGTATGGTGACTTGACTACTGTGATGTGATTGGTTGTTTGGTTATGTTGGTGCTATGTATGTCATGTGGGCTTGTCCCTGATTGTAAAGCTAGTGCACACCTGACTCTGTGATGAGGGTTTCTCTGCACCACTGTTTCTCTCTTGCTTGTTTGGTAGGGGGCTTTCACACAGACGTTTTGGGTGCATTTTTTGATGCGTTTTTTGTGGAGAAATGTTCAGCATTAACTGCTCTTGCCTTTTTTGCACAAAACCGCACCGAAAACCCATCAAAAATGCACCAAAAACGCTCCGTGCGAAAGCAGCTTTATAATGTAGTTTTTTTTTTAGACAGTGGCGAGGTGCGAGAACAAGGGACATTTTTTTTAAAGCGGATATTGTATGTGGGCGCTGGGGGCTTAGTGCCAGGGCTGATTTTTATTCCCAGTCCGGCCCTGGGTGGAGCGAACCAGAAGATCAAGGACCAAAGCTGAGAGAACAGGGAACTAGGCAAAGTTCAGCAGAGGAGCTGTCCAGAAGACTAAATAGTTCAGTGAGAAGAGCTGTGGCTTGGGATGCAGGAGTCTTGGAATTTAAGTTCTGACAGTGTGTGTCAGCAGCTCTAGCCAGATTCATAGTGAGCTGCTGTTGTCTAAATCCAACCCACCGGCAAACAAGCAGCTCGGGCGCTGTTTAGATAAAATATTAAGGGGAATTACGGCCAAGAGGTATTAGTAATCATTTTGGAATAATGAGACCAAAAAGTGCCAAGATGTTATTAAGAGGACAGCTAATATGATCAAGGAGGCAAAGTTAAAGTGTATTAAGAATCTGAATAAAGGATATATTACCATTTAAATCTTCATTTCATTAGTAGACTCAATGTGAATAGACCAACCAGAGCAAGACACTTGTAACCTGTATATAGGTAGTCTACCATCAATAAGCATACATGTAATTAGTAAGTGTTCACATGATTAATATCCAAACATATATAGCCTGAAAGTAAGCAGATTTGCTTAAAGAAGGACTATAATTCGAAAAAACAGGAAATATAATTAAATATTTGGTATCCCACATATTATTGATAACTAGATAAAGCAGGTAAAATTTAGCTGATCATTAAGTCCTTGCAGGTGAATTGTCCCCAAGTTGAAGATCCATTAGGCCTCCAGTTCTAGTAACCGTTTGTCCACATTTCCCTTACATGGCAGTGTCCGAAATAGCTCCAAGGCTTTGAATTTGAAATCCGAATTATCACCACCATGAATTTGATTAAAGTGTCTTGCTAGGGGAGTATCACTGTCATTTCTGATGTCTGCTACATGTTTCAGAATACGTTGTTTCCAGGGTATAATGGTTTTTCTAACAAATTTCATTGGGCAGGAACATGCATAAACTTAAGAGGAAAATGCAGCTGTGTGTTGCTAAGTGGTGTTGAGCTGAACTGTTCAGCAAAAGTTAAATTCGGCCCGAACTTTGCGTATTTTGCTGAGCTGAGCAGTTTGCCGCAAGTTCAGTAAAATGTTCGGGCTTGAGATAGGCATTCGGTGCCTTTTTCAGCTACTTTCTTCACTTTTGGCAGCCTGCCAATCAATGCAGAGCACAGAGGGGTGGGGTAAAAAATCTCACCATTGAGGGTGTGGGGATCTCATTGGCTGCTAAAATCAAAATGACCGGTTTTATATAATGTCACTGTATTTCCTGTTGAACGCCATTTCCACCTTAGTCTCTGTAGTGAACACACTGCTGCCTCTGTGAGCTTGTTTGCCAGCAGGCAGAAACAACATTTATTAGCGATTTCACACAGGAAAAGCTGCTAGTTAGATTACTTGGGGGGAAGGGGGGCTAGCTTAGGGAATCAGTTTTTTGCAGTGTTGCTGACAAGGGTTGTTGAATAAGGCACCGTTCACATAGATATTCCATAGAAAGAAATCTATTTAACTATATTTTGCTAGCACAATTTTTTGGATTATACCAAAGTTCCGTTTTGCAGGGCTGCTGACAAAGGTTGTTGAATAAGAGACCGTTCACAGAGATATTCCATAGAAAGAAATCTATTTATAATAGTATTTGCTAGCAGCACCTTTTTTGGATTACATATAAACACAGTTCAAACCAAACAAGTTGTACGGGAGCTCACCTTCATTAGCTGTACGATACACACCTCGAATCCTTCTCTAGTAAATATGTCCCATCCCCAACGCTGCACGGGCTGCTAGTCCCCGACCAACGGACAACAAATTAAACGTAACAGCTGTGAACAAGGGCTACGTTTTTCAGCCCGAAATGCGTTAGCTTTTAGCTATAATGCGATCTTTTTTACCCTGTGTACCTGAAGATACTTACAATAAAATAGTCAATTTTTCCTCCATTTTACTGCTGGACCGCACTTACTCTGTTACGTTTTTTTTTTTGTTTATACCAAGTTCAGTTTTGCAGTGCTGCTGACAAGGGTTGTTGAATAAGAGACCGTTCACTGAGAGATATTCCATAGAAAGAAATCTATTTATACTAGTATTTTCTGGCAGAACATTTTTGGGATTACACCAAAGTTCTGTTTTGTTTATATTTTTGAACATGGAGCAAACTAGAGGTGGTAAGCGAGCAAGGAGGGGCGTAAGTCGTGGAGCAAGAGGTACGAGACAAGGCATTCCTTCCAGTGTTCTGGACAACACACAAGCGAGCACATCGTCAGTCACAGGACCGTCAGGCATATCATCGCTTGGTCGGTTACCTGTGCGTCTCATTACTGAAGATCGGCGCCAGTCCGTTTTTCAGTGGTTAACACAACCTGCATCCAGAATTTTTACCTCTTCCTCTCAGTCAAGGACACAAATGTAATCATCATCATGAGTGTAACCTGAAGGCTAAATGTCACCCAATAAACAGACCACTCTAGATAATCTATATTCCAAAGAGCTCTTTGATGACACAATGCAGTTGGGGTCAGAAGGCATTTCAAAAGATCAAAAGGCCAAAGAGGATTTTGTCTGCTCTGACGCCCAATCACTGATGCCCTCAGAGGAAGAGAAGGAAGCTGGTCTGTCGGCAGAAATATCAAGCGGTCAGTAGTGTCTTGCAGTGTCTGTAGCTTCTAGCCCACAGCTTGAGGATGTAGACTGTCAGGACAAGGAAGTCACCTGTGATGATGATGACATTGCGGATCCAACATGGACTTTTGAGCAGCAGCTGGCGAGCACATCATCAGTGGAGGAGGATGCGGATGGGGTGGTGTCAGTGCGGGCCCGGCCTCAGAAAGGGAGAGGGTGGTCGCACAAGTCCGCTGACATTAGTTCACCAGCCATGGCCAGTGAACACCGGGAACACCGCTACTAGGTTTTCACTGTCCAAAAGGTCCAGGACCAGTGAAGCATGGGCCTTTTGATCAAACCTCAGATTCGCCGACCGACGTCATATGCCGACTTTGATTTCAATGTGTCAGTAGAGTACAGAATCTAAAGAATTTAACCACCACCATCATGAGCAGGCACATGTATGGAAAGCATGAATTGCTGTGGAAAAATCACTTGGAGAAAAAGGCCACACAGGTCCTGGGCTTCCAACCACCATGACATCTTCTGCCACTTCCAAGCCCAAGTGCTCCTCTGCTGCCGATGTGCCAGAGCAGCATCGGCAAGCACCATCTCCAGTCTCAGACACTGTCGGCCGATTCCCACCACCAGCAACACAGTCTACACCTTCCCTTTCCACCAGTCTGACCTGTACGCCGTACAGCAGCCAGTCCACCAGCCAGCCTTCTGTGTACCAGGTGTGGGAGCAGAAAAAATGCTTTCACCCCAGCCATCCCAAAGCCAAAAGCCTGAATGTCGGCATTGCCATGCTGTTAGCCTTGGAAATGTTGCCTTTCCGCCTGGTGGACACAGATGGGTTCAGCCACGTCATGGCCTTAGCATGCCCCCAATATCAGATGCCAAGCAGGCATTTCTTTGCCAAAAAAGCTGTCCCTGCCCTGGCCCGCCACATTGCAGAAAAGATCTCCAGGGCGTTGGCTGCATCTGTATCCACCAAAGTCCATATGACTACAGACACATAGAATAGTAAGCACAGTCAAGGGCGTTACATCTCACTGACTGCTCACTGAGTGAGTAGGGTGGATGACAGTGCCTCTTGGGATGATGGGTCTTGGGCTCAGCAGATACTCTTCCACACTGCTGGGATGGTGCAGAGTCCAGATCCACAACCTCGATGGGTCGCATCACGTGCCAAGAGAAACCAGGATGTTCTGAAATTAATCTGTCTTGGAGACCTTCAACACACAGGTCAAGAGCTGTGGATGGCTCTGTGTACTCAGACCGACCAGTGCCCGGGTGCTAAGAACCTGGCGCCAGGCAATCTGGTGTGCAACAATGGGAGAAATCTCCTTGCTGCCCTTAGGATCGGTAGACTTATGCACATCCCTTGCCTGGCACATGTCCTGAACCTGGTTGTGCAGAAATTTCTCAAGCGCTACCCAGCTCTTGACTGTCTGCTGAGGAAGGCTCGGGATCTTAATTCACACTTCCGGTGTTCGCACTCTGCTTTGGCACGACTGGCAGTGTTGCAGCAGCATCTAGGCCTCCCCATCAACCGTCTCATTGTTGACGTGGCAACACACTGGAATTTCACTCTCCATGTGCTCTAGCGATTGTGGCAGCAGCATAATGCCATTAGACAGTATGAAGTGTCGCATGGCTTCACAAGCAGTGGTGCAGACCTCGGGGTGTTGAGGCATAGAAAGTAAAGGCAGGTGAAGGATATCTGCAACATCCTTGACAGTTTTGAAAACACAATCAAAATGGTCATCAAAATGATGTCCATAAATTGTGGCACATTAGGCGTGAGTGGCGTTTGAGGTACCCAGGTGCCAGGTAGCAGGAATGATAGCACGGGAGTTATCAGCTCACATTGTAGAGGGCATGACGCTAGCCAGGCCTCTGGTGACGGTCAGGATGAGGAAGTGGAGGAGGATGATGAGGCAGGGGTGGACACCAATGGTGCCGATTACCCTTTGGTGGTAAGAGGTAGGCACAGATTTCAGAAGGAGGAGGAGGAGGAAGAAGAGGAGGAAGATCTAATTAGTGCCCCTCAACCCCAAGGCTAAGGGAGATCCTGGCAGCATCTCACACATGAGTGCTTGGATGCTACATTACCTGCAACATGACCCACGCATCAAGGCAATCAAAATGAACAGCAATTACTGGGTGGCCATCCTCCTTGATCCACGTTACAAATCAAAAGTGAGCACTTTCCTTCCACCCACACAAATTGACAGTAGAATGCAGGAATTTGAGACAGTGCTCATTAACCAACTCGAGACATCTGTTGCGTCTTCACATTCTCACGGTGGAACAATGTCAGCAACGTGACAGCAGTAGAATGGCAAGTAGCCACAGCAGCATCAGCAGGCAGAGTGGAAGAAGTGCAATGATTAACATTTTTAACTCTGTTTTTACCACCTCACCAACGCCTGCAAGGCAGGACAGCATTCGGACGCACCGAAACTACCTTCAGAGCATGGTTCATGACTACCTGTGGCTCAACACCAATGTTTTTGGACTTGATCTGGAATCATTCAACTTCTGGGTATCCAAAATGGATGAATAGCCTGAGCTTGCTGGACACACCATACAAATTTTAGCCTTCCCGGCAGCCAGTGTTATCTCAGGACGCACCTTCAGCACAGCTGGCAGGGTGGTAACTGAAAAACGTATCAATTTTTCCCGCGAGAAAGTGGATTGTTTGACATTTATCAAAGTGAATCAAGCGTGGATCTCTGAAGATTTTGTTGCTCTGGTTGCCGATGTCACCGACTAGTAAACTGCAGCACATCTTCCTGACAAAGCGAAATACACATTCCATCAGTCATCTATTAACATCAGTCATCAATCAGTCTGCAGTAAGTCATCTATTAACCGTTTCAGGCCCCGTATAGCCAAATCAAATGGAGTCCCCAACCATTACTACTTCTTATTTCTTAACATATTTGTGGGCCCCTTTTTGATTAGGGACCGAGACAGGAGCACTGCCCGTATTGCCCTGTTGGCACCCCTGACAGTTGCAGCTGCTGTGGGGCCCTGCATCCTGTGGTGTCCCAAAAGCTCCTTTGAAAATTAAGAAGACACCGGTATTGGAAATGGCACATAGTAACTGGCACTGGTGCCAATAGGGCAGTACTCCTGTCAGGGGCCCTAATCAAAAAGGGGCCAAGTGATATGTTAAAAAATAGGAACTAGTAATGGGTGGGGGCCCCATTTTATTTAGCTGCATGGGGCCTTGAAACGGTTAATAGATGACTGACGGCAGCCCTGGCTACCACTGTACCCCCTATAACTATGGTCCTGCCAGCTGAACCTCCATGTTGCCCGTTGGGATGTTCTTGCTGCCATCACATATATGACATGTTCTTGGTCCCTGGTGTAAAAAGTGATATGGAGCTCCGGCCAGTTACCATGTGCCATTTCCAATACCGGTGTCTTCTTACGTGTCAACGGGAACCCGTAGCAGCTGCTACCGCTGCACCTCGTGTAGCTATGCAATCCTCATCTTTTCAGCCACTGAAAGGAATTAATTATTTTAGCCTGTGAATTTTTTTCTGTGACTCTTAGAGCCATATTGTCTCACTAAGTTGTTTCATGTATCCAGTTTACTCTTATGGTAGGTAATATGGTAGGTAAAAAGTACATCTTATTAGTAATAAAAATAAAAAAGTAATGGCTTTTGGAAGGCAGGTATGAAAAAACAAGCACAGCTTAAGCAAAATGAATTCCTTCAGGAAGGGGTTAATTCCACATACAACTGCGACACCAGATTATAAGTGCATTTTCCCAGCTTGTTATTTCCTCTTAAAAGTCAACTTTTAATCCCTTTTTGACACTGTAATGGTTTTAAAAAAAGTGCAAATAAAATGAACAAAGTGTTGGTTTTCCTTTTTAAAAAAAATTCTTTATGTATAAACTAGAAAAATCTACTTGCCCGGAATATTCGAGGGGAAAAAAAAGGCCCCCAGCCATTGAAAAAGACAACTGCGACTGCAATTTCCCCGGAGCCCCCTTCCCCAAAAAATCACTCCGAGGGCTGGGAAATCTCATTTTTGACCTTTTTGAACCGGAAAATTTTCAAAGAAATGTAATGAAAGGTTGTTGGAAAAATAAATTTAAACCCCAAAATGATTTTTTTCACATTTGTAAGCACAAGTATCCTTAATTCTTTTGGGCTGCATTTTGTACAAAGTAAGGAAGCTCCCAAACTGAATCATTTCTTGTTTAAATGGCTCATGTCCCGTCCCGAGAGCACAAGTGGGTAAGGTTAGAGAGGACAGAGGGGTGAAATTCTTAAAAAAACGGGTGGCGTATCCAGCCCGCTGATTTTTTTCACTTTTCCCCTTTTTTTTTCCCGGGGCACTTTTTTGCTAGCTTTCCTACCGTTAGTTACCGTCTCATCAGCTAATTTTAAACCCCTAATTGGCAACCCCGAATGGTCTCAATGGGGGTGGAGAACACTCAGGGTCAAGCCATAAGGGCGCGATAGGGCAGGATTGGGACATTGCTGTTAGTGGAAATTTTTTAACTTTCTTAAATGGGCCCCTTTGGTTTTTTTTATTTTTTTGGGAAAAAAAAATTGTTAATGAGTAGTGATTTATGGGTCCTTTGGGACTCATGAGAAAAAAATCTCTAAAGGGCTAAAAAATTTCTTTGTTGCCCAAGCAACCTTTCAACCCCCCTTTTAAAATTTTTTTTTAAAATGCTCTGAAAAAAAATTTAAAAGGGGGGTTCCCGATTTGGTTTTCAAAATTTGGGACAAAGAAAGTTTTAGACCTTTGAGAGGGTTTTAAAATATGAAAAGAAAAATTTTAGAACCCCAGACAAATTTCATACATGGGGGTCCTTAATGTTTTTTACAACAAACCAAGGGCAGTCCCTTGGGGGGGGGTAGGAAAAAAATAAAAAACCCCCTAACAGTGGTTGTTGGTTTTTCAGCTATGGTTTTACTTTTAGAACAGTTTTCTTACATCTCCTCCCCTAACATGGATGTTTTTAGTTTGTGTTTTTATTTAACCCCATTCAGGTTTTACCCCCTCCCAAAATTGTTTGGGCCCACAAAATGTAAGAACGGGCTTTTCGGGCCCCATTTCTGGGGCGGTTTTCTGCCCCCTCCCCCGGGCCCCAATTTCCCCCTTCCGGCGCCCGGGATGCCGGGTTTTTAGGCCAGCATTTCGCCAATTTCAAGGGGATGCCCCCCCGCATGAAAAGGGGGGGGGGAATGGGCCGTGGGGGTGGGCGGGGGTTGGCGTTCCGGGGTTTTGGGATGGCCTTGCGCTCAAAAATCCGAGGGAAGTTTTCATTTGGGGGCCGGGAAAAACGAGGCCCCAATGCAGCCCCTCGGGAGTCCGATAGGCAGAAAATGGGTTTTTTTTGGTCCCCAAATGCTCCGGCGGGGCGAAGTGAAGAGGATCGGAACATGCGAAAGGGAAACCCGATTGAAGATCGCCCAGAAAACTTTGGTCCCCCCGCCTTTCCCTGCAGCAGGGTATGATTCCGAAAAAAATTGCCTTTAAAAAAGGCTGGGGGGAAAAAAGTGTCCCGAAAAAAGGGGGGGGGGGGGGGGGGAAGAAAGTAAAAAAAAAAAAATACTAAAAAAAAAAAAAACTTTTTAAAAAAATCTTTGAAACGGCCGGGAATTATCCCAAAATTTATGATATTGAAAAATTTCGGGAAATACAGTAATTCAAAAATTCTGAAAAACTATTCTCATTGGTCGGGGATAAACCCGGGCCCAAACAAAAGGAGCGAAGGTGGAAAAACCCAAAAAAACCTAAGGGGAAGGGGTTTACCCAAACAGAAAAACCACGGGGGGACAGTTCAAAAAAACAGGAAAAATGCTTTAAAAGAGCTTATTGGTTTTAAACTAACCCGGGGACTTGGCTAACTCAGCCAATAGGGAAAAGGGGCAAAGAGGGCCCCATTAAAAACTTGGAGAACTATTGAAAAAATCAGAAAAAGGGGCAACCCAAAGGGCCCATTTATTTTCCCATTGGGGGAGTTTGGACCAAAACAAAATTTAAAGGCGGGGGGGATTCAAAATACAGTTTAAAAAGGAAAAGAAAAAAAGCTTTATTGGGTGAGCTAGCGGGGGGTTTGGCCAATTTCCCCGCCAAACAGAGCGCAGTAAAATTTTCCCCTTATAGTCTATGGGGGAGAAGGGGTGCCGAAATCTCGCGCTCACCCCCGTGCCGGGGATGAATTTTAATAAAAAAAAAAATTTTTATTAAAAAGTAAAACATTTAATTTAGATAAAGAGCAAGGGAACCCCTTTTTTACAAAAAAGCGTTTTAAAACCCGAAAAAACCCGTTTGTCGCCGGGGGACCGGGGGCCCACATAGGGAATTGCAATAGAGAGAATTGCCGGGAAAAAAAAAGTAATTTAAATTGTTTAAGGGTATTCCCATTGGGCGGGGATAAACCAGCCAATCAGGGAAAAGGAGTGACAAAAGTCCCCCTTTTTGACCTAATGGAGGGAGAATTGGAAACCCAAACTAAAAGGGAAAGACAATGTCCCCAATTTTAAACCTATGGAGGGAAAAAATTTACCAAAACATATTCAAAGGGGGGGACAGTTCAAAAAAACAGTAAAAAAGGAAAGGGAAAAAGAGGCGTTTTGGGTTAAGGGCAGGGGTGTCCAGTTAGCCAATCAGAGCGGGGATACTTTCTCATAGGGTTCTATGGGAAAAAAAATTCTGAGGGGCAGCCTTGAAATTTGGTTTAAAAATTTTAAAAGAGGGGCCGTTATTTGGACCAATGGGGGGAGCGAGCGACGCTTTCCCATTTGGTTTTTTTAATGCAATCCCGAAATAAAACTGTACATGGCCGAAAAACCCCAAAATTTTTAAACCCCCCAAAATTGTACGATGTGTATTAAAATTAATTTAAAAATATGGGGGGAAAGAAAAAAAAAATTAAATCAATAAAATTTAAGTTTATTTCTTTATTTTTGTTGCACCCATACTATTTATTTTCCCGGCTTAAAAAAAATAAAAAAATTAAAAATGATTTTATTTTTTATTAAATTTTTTTTTTCTTAACCCCCATTTTATCTTTATTTTTATATACACCTTGGGACAAATTTTGGGAATTTTTTTTTTTATAATTTGATTTCGGCCCTTTTACAGTTTTTATTTTGATTTCATTAGAAAACCCCTAGAAGCTCGCTCGCTCTTCCCCTTGGTCCAAATAACGGCGAAAATTCCTTTTAAAAAACCCCAAAAAGTAGGGCCAAAAAGGTTTGGCGGCCCCCCCCGGCCCTTTTCCCCCCAAAATTTTTTTTTCCTTTTTTTCCCCCAAAAAGGAACTCCATGGAATAAAAGGGTTTCGCCCTTTTTGATTGGGTTTTAAGGAATTGGGGCAGCCCCGTTTAAAACTTTTCCAAACCTTTTAAACTTCAATTTTTTTTGAAATTTTCCCCGGGAAAATTTTCTTATTGGGAAAATTCCCTTTTGTTGGCCCCCGGTTTCGGCAACAACCGCGGTTTTGGGTTTAATTGATTTATGTTTAAAGAAGGGTTCGGCTCTTTATCTGATAATTTTTTTTTTTTAATTTTTAATTAAAAAAAATTAATTTTTTTTTTCCCACCCATGCCCCCACCCGGGGCTGAGCCCGAGATTTGAAATTTCCCCCCGATCTTTTCCAAGGAAATACAATTTGGGTAAAAAAGTACTCGCGTTCTGAAATTTGGGCCCGGGGTAGCCAAGCCCCCCCAAAATCAGCCCAAAACGCTCTTTTCTGCATTTTTTCTGTTTTTTGAACTGTCCCGGGCCCTTTTATTTTTCATTGGTCAATAGTTTTCCCCAAAAGGGTATAATGGGTTTTTTCTGCGCTCCTATTTTTGAAATTGGGGCAATAGTTCTCCATAGGATATAAGGGTCTCTGTCGCTCCCCAAATTTTGATTTTGGGTGGGAAGCCAAGGGCCCCCCTAGCTTAAAACCCAAAACCAAAAACCTTTTCCTTTTTTTTTTTTGGGAAAACCCCCCCCCCCCCCACCAAAAACCCCCCCCCTCCCCCCTTTATTTTGATTGGGTTTAAACTTCTCCATAGGTTTTAAAGGGTCCCTTTGTCGCTCCTTTTCTTAGTGGCTGAGCTAGCCAAAACCCCCCCCGCTAGCTTTAGCCAATCAGCTTTTTCTGCAAATTTTTTCTTTATTTTGAACTGCCCCCCCCCCTTTTTATTCTTTATTGGGCAAAGTTTTTCCCTAGGTTTTTTAAAGGTTTTTCCTGTCCGGGTCCTATTCTGAATTTGGCCCGGGTTTGTCCCCACCATTGGGAAAAAAACTTTTAGAATTTGAATTAATGTAATTTTTCCCGGGAATTTCCAATATCCCCAAATTTTGAATTAGGATATTTTGGAAAATGTTTTTGTTTTTTGTATTTTTTATTTTTTAGGTTTTAAACTCTTTTTGAGAATGTTTTTTTCCCCCTTTTTAAAAAAGGGGATTTTTGATTCATTACTCCGCCGGACATCTGTTTAAAGATTTCTCCTTTTTTCAGCCCTGTCCCCGCATTGGAAAAAGATTTTCGGGCAGTCCCAAAAAGCGCCCAAGTCCCGCACTGCAACCCCCCACACTGGCGGGGGCGGGGGGGACTTTTTCCCCCCATGTATGAGTGCCCCTTTCCCGGGCCGGGAAACTCGGCGCAGCCCCCGCACTTCCAAAATCCCGCACTGGGGCCTAACACACTGGGGAGGGGCCCGGCCCGGGCTTTACTTTGTATGTAAATGAGCGCCCCCGGCCCTAACATAAAAGGCACAGAATTTTATAATTTTAAATCGGGCGAAAAGGGCCCCCCGCTCCCCCCCGGGAGATTCATAAAAAATGTCCGCCCCTTTTGTGTTTGTGGTTTTCAATTTTATTTTTTGGAATACTTGGTAAAATGAATAAGATGTTAAAAATAGTTTTAAAAGGGGAAAAAGCTTGACCGTAGTCCCCGGGGTTTCCTTTTGCCAAAATTTTAAAAATATCTTCTGTTTTTAAACCCTTTTTATGCTTTATGATAATAAAGCCTTAAAGGTTTTTCCCCACAAAGGTGTTTTCACTGATTTACAAACAGCTTACACCTCTGCTCCTCCGGCTGTGGGTGGTTTTTTAGCCCCTGATTTTCATAACCGCTTCTAGCTGTGTCGTTACCCCCGAAAGAGAGCTAAATCTTCATTAAACAAAAGCAAAGGGGGCTGTAAGGGTGGGGAAAACAAAAGGCTTATCTGTAAAAAGAAGCTAAACCCTTTGGGGAGATGATTAAATTTTTTGGCGAGCGTCTGTCCAATTTGGGGGGCATCACCCCCCCTTTAAAATCTCCCCATTCATCTAATCAGATAAAAAGGGGTTTTGGGCTGGTTTTTCAGGTTACCAAAAGAAAACCCCTTTTGCACTCAAGAAAAAACCCTATAAAAGTCTCCTTTACTAAAGTAAAAAAAGAAAAAAGGGTATTTTTGGAAAAAAATCTTTTAAAATTAAAATGGTTTTTCCCTTTATGTTTAAAGCTTTTGTATTGGGGAAAAAAATCTTTAACAACTTATCAACGCAAAAAAGGGTCTCAAACCCCTAGAGGTTAAAGGCCAAAACCCAAAAGCATAAATTTCCCTTTTAAAAGGGTTGCTTTTAATAGTTCTCCGAGGGGGGTCATCATGAATTTGGACAAAATATTCAGGATTTAGGACATCCCAATCCCATATCAATGAACATTTATGGAGAACAAATTGTGATGTGTTTCCTGATCTATGGAAAGCACCAACAGCAGCCAAATGTCTCCAGATTGCATGGGAACACCACCACACATCTGGGGAACATTGACCAAATAAAAGAAAAAAATGAGGAAAGAAAAGTCATGGGTGTCAGAGGGAGAAGAGGGGTTCAACTACACTGGAGTGTCCAAAGAATCAGAGTAAAAGCGCTATGGGTCCACAGTAATCAGGGACCAGAGGTGATGTGGATTCTGGGCAATGGGGACTGGTCAGTTGAGCCCTATGAACCAGTAAAACAACCCGAGAGTTACAGTCAGGCTCGGACTGACCTCAGGTGAGCAGGGGTGACCTCTAGTGGGGCCCTGAGGGCTACTTTTCTGTGAGAAATGCAAAGAAAGAGAGGCAAAAGGCAATAGGCATGTTTAGTAAGTGCCATTATGTATAGTCGCTGTAGAATAGGCTCCAAGAATCAACTTTACTGGTGGACCCCCGGTACCCCAGTCCAACACTACAGTTAGGATTAGGACTAGGTTTATGGTTAGAATGCAAAAATCTAATTTATTTTCAAGTTCGATCAAACTGGTGTTGAATGGAACAGGGCCAGATTCAGGCAATACTACCAGTAATTTTCAAACTCAACAACCCTATCCATTCATGTCAACCTGGTGTGAAAGGGTTAGTAAAGCAATAACAGTTTTCTGCATTAGAGATACAAATGAAGTATAATACAGAAGCTGAACTATTATTATGTCTTAACAAAGTGAAACAAGAGATGAAAAGCCTGTTTCATTCTCACAGAAAGCCACAAAAAAAAAAATCAAAACAAAAAAAAAGCAGTGGGAGTAAAAGGAAAATGCAAAATGCAAATGTGAAGCGCAACAGCGGGGCGAGCATGTCAAAGAGGGGTCTGCAGTCTATTAAGCACAATCACGGACACCTAAGTTTGTGCTTTGCATCTAGATGAAAATATTACTTTAGTTCTCCTCTGTGCTTTGTATTTTCCTTGTTTCCCTTGTGAGTTGTGACATTTATGTATTAAATCACTTGGGTTCCTATAACAAAACGCTATGCATTTCTTAGAGATATGGATATAATTAGTACAGTCTTTCCAGTCTCTCCGCCCCCAGGTTTTATGATGCGTCCATTCTGCCTCATGTAATATTTGACATTCAATTAGACTATATCTATTACTGTTTTGAATGTATTCTGTACATATATATGTAGAGTAAAATTTGCTATAGAAAATATAAAGTAGAGCTACAACATAAGATGTACTAAGTAGCACTGTCACACAATTCTAGAGTGAATACTGAAAAACAGTGCTCAAATAATAACAATGCGTAGAGACCAAATAAAAGTGATACATATATTCTGTAAGATTAAGAGAACTTTCCAACTACAGTATTTGTTTTATGAAAACTCCCTCCTTGTATTACATAAATAAAAAGGAGGCTTATCGTCACTTGAATCATTTCGTAGCCTAGTGGTAGATATACAAGTTGGTGCACAGACAGCCTTCCGGACCTCATGGCAGCAGGTTTGTAACCAATGTGTGAAAATGTCCAGCATCCAGAAACAATGTAGTAAACAAAATCACATACATTGAAGGAAATAATTATTTGATCCCTTGCTGATTTTGTAAGTTTGCCCACTGACAAAGACATGAACAGTCTATAATTTTAAGGGTAGGTTAATTTTAATATTGAGAGATAAAATATCCAAAATAAAATCCAGAAAATCACAATGTATAAATTATATAAATGTATTTGCATTTTGCTGAGAGAAATAAGTATTTGGCTCCTACAGACCAGTTAGACGCTTCTAATCAACTCGTTACCGGCATTAAAGACAGTTGTCTTAAATAGTCACTTTTATAAAAGACTCCTGTCCACAGACTCAATTAATCAGTCAGATTCATACCTCTACAACATGGGCAAGACCAAAGAGCTTTCTAAGGATGTCAGGGACAAGATCATAGACCTTCACAATGCTTGAATGGGCTACAAAACCATAAGTATTAGTGCATTGTTAGTGCAATAGTAAGAAGATGGAAGAAATCCAAAATGACTGTCAATCAACATTGATCTTGGGCACCATGCAAAATCTCACCTCGTGGGGTATTCTTGATCATGAGGAAGGTGAGAGATCAGCCTAAATCTACACGAGGGGAACTTGTTAATGATTTCAAGGCAGCTGGGACCACAGTCACCAAGAAAACCACTGGTAACACATTATGGTGTAATGGTTTAAAATCCTGCAGTGCCCGCAAGGTCCCCCTGATCAAGAAGGCACATGTGCAGGCCTGTCTGAAGTTTGCCAATGGCATTAACTCAAGTCGCTGTGCTTGGAGGAAGAGAAATGCTGCCTATGACCCAAAGAACATCATCCCCACTGTCAAGCATGGAGGTGGAAACATTGTTTTGGAGGTGTTTCTCTGCTAAGGGCACAGGACTACTTCACCGCATCAATGGGAGAATGGATGGACCCATGTACCGTAAAATCCTGAGTGACAACCTCCTTCCTTCCGGCAGGACATTAAAAGTAGGTTGTGGCTGGGTCTTCCAGCAAGACAATGACCCAAAACATACAGTAAAGGTAACAAGAGAGTGGCTCGAAAAGAAGCACATTAAAGTCATGGAGTGACCTAGCCAGTCTCCAGACCTTAATCCCATATAAAACTTATGGAGTGAGTTGCCAATGGAGAGCCTCAAAATCTTAATTATTTAGAGATGTTTTGCAAAAGAGGAGTGGACTGAAATTCCTCCGGACATGTGCACAAACCTCATCATCACCTACAAAAAACATCTGACTGCTGTGCTTGCCAACGAGGGTTTTGCCACCAAGTATTAAGTCTTGTTTGCCAGAGGGATCAAATACTTATTTCTCTCAGCAAAATGCAAATAAATTTATATCATTTATACAATGTGATTTTCTGGATTTTATTTTGGATATTCTATCTCTCAATGTTAAAATTAACCTACCCTTAAAATTATAGACTGTTCATGTCTTTATCAGTGGGCAAACTTACAAAATCAGCAAGGGATCAAATACTTATTTCCTTTACTGTATTTATTATATCCGTTAAAAAGAGAACAATTATACCACCGCCTCAATTTCTACTGTGGTGTCAGAATTCTTTTTTTAAGGGCTATAATAAATATGTGATTTAATTTTCTAAATTTTCTCTGAATGCTGCACATTTTCCTATATTGGATAACAAAACTCCCTTGCCGTATACCTCCCAACCGCATGGATCCAGTGGCTGCCCCACGGGCCCATGCCCTGGATCCCTTGGTTTGTGATGTTTATTTAACTGTTGGCCGGTCCTCAGGATGCACAAACATTTAAGGGCCACAACAGAACAGAGAGCCATTGCCCAAATGGCTTACCTACTGCATAAGGCCTACAAGACATCAGAGGGGGTTGCATCGTAGTTGGCATGATGATGTCACAGTACTATGCAGCCTGCGCTGGGGCTTACTTGGAGGAGCCTGCTGCTTTTTGGAGGAATGTGCAGAGGTAAGATTTATTTATTTTATTGCATGGAAGAGAGCATTATTAAAGATGTGGGGCCTTAGCTTTCTAGACCTGGCCTAAATACTAACCTACTTGGAGCCTAACATGCCTACCTGCCTTGCCTCTTTACCCACCTACTTGAGGCCTTACCTACCTTCTATGAGCATTGCCTACCTACAGTATCTCACAACAGTGAGTACAGTCCTCACATTTTTGTAAATATTTTATTATATCTTATTTGTGGGCCAACACTGAAGATATGACTCTTTAATACAATGTAAATTAGTCAGCGTACGGTTTGCATAACAGTGTCAATTTGGTGTGCTCTCAAAATAACTCTACAGACAGCCATCAATGTCTAAACAGCTGGCAACAAAAGTGAGTACACCTCTAAGTGAAAACGGACAAAATGTGCCCAAAGTGTCAATATTTTTGTGTGGCCACCATTATTTTCCAGCACTGCCTTAATTCTCTTGGGCATGAAGTTCACTAAAGCTTCACAGGTTGCAGCCATGGGGATCCACTTCCACTCCTCCAAGACCACATCATGGAGCTGGTGGATGTTAAAGACCTTACACTCCTCCACCTTTCATTTGAGGATGCCCACAGATCCTCAATAGGGTTTAAGTCTGGAGACATGCTTGGTCACTTCTTTAGCAATAGTGTTTGTAATATTAAGGGAAGCACTTAAGTCTTGTTTATGCTTTTCCAACCAATGTCAGAAATTTCTAGCAATGTGACATGTCTTGCTGGAAGATCAAGGGCACTCAAGGGAAGACAATCAGTATATATGGGTGTAAGTGATCTGCAAGGATTAATTTATACCAAAACTGGTATTCCACACAGGTGAGTGGGCCTAGCAAATGCCACAAAATCATTCCCAGATTACTGATTGGAGAAAACAATCCTTTGCCAAATAGTGGAGGTTCAATTCCAATCGTTTTGTGAATATTGGAGCCTTTGATGCCGATACAATTTCATTAGCTGACCTATAGTGTCTATCTGTTTCCTTTGGAGCCCATATGCATAGGATTTACTTAGCGAGTTGGTCCACCCTTGCACACCTTTGTAGCTGATGTTTAACTCCTATATCAATGGAATGTAGTTCTCCTCAGTTTTTATGTTGTTTATTCACAATGGTGCCATTTGTTCACTCCTGATATACTTCCACCAAAGCAGCACACGAACTGCCTCCCTTGGCCTAAAAAAACATCCCTTTTTGCAACTCTGTCGAATTTCCCCTTTTACCCATGACGCAGCAAAGGATATACTGTATGTATATATATATATATATATATATTATATATATATATATATATATATATATATATATATATATATATATATATATATACAGACAGCTTATTATACACCTCATATACCCACCAAGGCAGCACACCACATATGACAGGAGGATGTGGTCATAATATTGTGACTCAATTGTGTATAATACTATATTGTGAACTGGCTGTTTATTTGAGGTTGACCTTCTGGAGGTGTTCATCCCTTACAGATATATTTCTTGTACAGTATACGTTTCTGTGACACTGCGATTTTGGTCCTCTTATAACTAGATTAAATGCTTTTTATTGTATATATAGCCATCTCCCCACCTATTATCTTTGCAAGGCTATCATTTTCACTAGTGGAGAAGTGCAATCACATTTACATGTATTAAACCATTATGTGGTATATCCCAGAAGCTGCATATATTTCCAATTACATTACTAGCATACACCTTTATTGACCCACTGTCTTATTCAATCAATGCGCCCGTCTGTTTTTTGAAGCACTGAGTCCATTTAATGCATTTGATACTGAGATGGGCAAAGTCACAATTGACATATTTTTCAATGATTAGACTGAAGCTCTTAATAATTATCATACTGAGATGGCGATGCCATATTTGTATTTTTACTGCTGATTTAAATGGTCTATTGTTATTTTCAGGGTTTTATAAGATGCTTTGGACATAAACCCATGGGAAAATGTCTGTATATCTGAAGAACTGACGGATAAGCTGTTATAGCTGCAAGCTAAGATTCTGTGACCAGCTTTAGGCAACACTGCCCCATGAAAGCATACCCTGCCCATAGGTCAACATTGAGCCCTTCAGCTCAGGCCCCGTCTATGTGCAAAGACAGGCTCTGACTGGTCCTTAGGGGAACAGGGAAACCCAGTGAGCCTCTGTACATGACGGGCCTGTGCTGCTTTTCAATGAGAAAGGCAAACAAAGAGAGGCAGAAAGCAAGAGTCATGTGGAGTATGTGCCATCATGTACAGTCCTTCACTGGCGGGCTCCAAGAATCAACTTCACTGGCTGGCCTCAAGAATCAACTCCACTGGTGGGCTCCAAGAATCAATTACATTGGTGGGCCCCAAAAATCAACTCCACTGACACTGTGCCAGGACAGTGAGAACCCAATCACTGTTTGCTGGGGGTATCGGATAGGACAAATTTTAAAGAAAAAGCACCCATTCCTTTAATCATGACATAAGGTTGTGTAGTTTCTGTCCCCAATCCATTTCCCTTGCCTGGCAAGCCAGAAAGGACATAGTTCTGAGGTACAAGTAGTAGTTGGCGAGGAAAGAACTGGAGTGATCAGAATTTTGTAGGAGGTGGGGGTGGTGCAGTTAACCTCTGTGTGGGGTGTAGTTAACCCCTGCTGTCTGATGTTTGCATGAAGATTATGGTGTAGCGATAATATAGACACCATCTTTGCAGATGGACACAAGTAGACTTTACTCTAATGAGGCACTGAAACTTGATAGTTACAGTAAGTTACATACAGGTGTACAATCTTGCAGTTATGTCTAAAGGTGCTTTCACACAGTGTTTTTGGTGCATTTTTTGGTACTTTTTTGCAGAAATGTGCAGCATTAGTTGCTGTGTATTTCTGCAAAAAAACGCAATAAAAAATGCACTGAAAAACTGACCAAAATATGCTCCGTGTGAAAGCCCCCTGCTGTTGGTATTAATTGGTTGTTCACCTGTGTTACATTCACAATAAGTGTCTGAGTCACATACAGGCGATCTATACCTATTCCCTTTATCACAATCTCTTTGATCTATCAAGCTCTGCTCCAGGGTAATACACAGTGCCTAGTCTTATTACAGGTCACAATACTCTGCAGATCCGCACTATAACAGATATATAGTGTTGAGCGATTATAATCAACAAAGTTGAAATCGGCACGGTCTTTATGTTGATCGGAATTTTCCGATCACGCGATAATTTAGGTGAGAATCTGCGCATAATCTATTACTACTGCGCCATTTTCGGTGCTTCCTGTCATTTTGGCGGCCAGCAAATCAGCTTAGAGCATAGAGCAGGGTGAGCAGGGTGTGCCACGTCATGACTGGGATGTGTATGGTTGTCATTGGCTGGAAAAATCAAATGACTTGTTTGTACATAGAACAGGCCCTTTTCTTGGTTCAGCATCAGTGTGTCAGTGTGTCTCATAAATGCAGGACGTGTGTTATTCTCTACACTCAATACAGAATCAGCGACACAGTTCTCTTTGTTCACTCAGACAAGACTTGTTTTTAGCTGTGAACAATTTGTAACATAGGTAGATTTGAGAATTTCACTTCTTAGTTGTAAGGCTGAGATGTTTTAAAGATGAATATAGCGCTGTAAACCGTGAGGGGGGGGGAGGGCGATCAACAGACAGAAAGGCTGGATTTTGAAAGGATGAGTGTATAATGTGCAGCCAGACTGCTTTTTGAACCGCATTGAAATGACTTTATTTTTTTACAGTTTTTGGCCAGCTTTGTGGTGAAATAGCTAACTTGTATTTTGTGCTCAGCCCAGTTTTGTTCATAAGACACACCTTGTAACTTACAATAGAGATATCAAGAACGATTTCTAGTCAATAGCAGGTGTATGTATAGGTGCAAAAACACACTTTTTATTATCGTTTACAAATACTTAATTAGGTTTTTTTCACTTTGGCGCCAGGCCATGTTTGTTCAAAGAGCATACCTTACTTACTTAGGATACAGTAATTTGCTAGATAATTTGCCTGGGTGTATATTTAATTGGTGCACAAAGTAGCTTTTTTATCCGTAAAATTTTAAAAATAGCTGTTTGTCACTTTTGTGGCAGCCCAATTTTGTTCAAGGAGCCACACTTGTAATTACATTAGGATACAGAAAATTGCTAGTAATGAGCAGTTGTATTTACATAGGTGCAAAACCCAACCTTTTATTATCCGTACCACCAATTTTAATAAGGTTGTTTGTCACTTTGGCGCTAGGCCATTTTTGATTCAAAGACCCACCTTGTACTTAAATTAGATATCTGAAATTGTAGCTAATTCGAATGTTTGTATTTTCATAGGTGCAAAACCACTTTTATTATCCGTATAAACATTTCATTAAATAGCTGTATTTCATTTGGTACGGCCCAGTTTGTCTTCAAAAGAGCCACTTGTACTTTAATTGGAATAACAGAAACATTTGTTGTAACTGTCTGGTTGTATTTATTGGTGCACAAAACACATTTTGTTATCCGTATAACTTTAATAGCTGTATTGCACTTTGTTCGCACCAGTTTTTTTCAAATATCCACCCTTTGTATTAAATTTGGATACAGAAAATTTCGTAGATATGTTGGTGATTTCCCATTGGTTCAAAAACACACCGTTTGTTTCCGTATAATTTATATATAGCTGTTATGCAACGTGGGGCGCCCTAGCTTTATTTTTAATTAACCACTGTTGTACGGAAATTCTGATAGAAACATTTTTTATGAAACTGATTTCTTGTTGGTCATTGCTTGAAATAACGCACTTACTCATCCATGTATCTTTGAATAGTTCTTATTGACGCTCCGGTGCGCAGATAGGCACTTGGTATGATTATTTTGTTGAAAACTATCCAATTCCTAGTCCTACATGGGCAGTTGTAAATTGCCCTGGGACTGAAGGAAGAGCACTGTTGATTTTTGTCTTACGGTTTCTTCAACCAGACCGCATTTCACAGGGTATTCGCTAGAAACTTTCAGTTTACTAATCAATAGTTGGCTGTATAGAAATTAGAGGGATTTAAGAATAGCTGTGATTTGCAGTCTTTTATTAAAGAGGACTGTCAACACTATTCCATATTTCGCTTAAATTTTATCATTCTGAAAATATGGAGCGAAATGCAGGTCGGGAAAGCGAGTCAAAGAGGGGTGTAGGACATGGCGGAGGTTGAGTACGAGAGAAGGTGCTCACTTCCAGTGCTGGCGACAACACACAAGCCAGAGGAAACGTCGGTTGCTGGACCGTCAGCTGTCATCGCTGGGTCTGGGCCCGGTGAATCTCAGTAACGAACAGCGTCGCCAAATCTGTTCATTCAGTGGTTAACTGCAACCCTGCATCCCAGCAGTCTTACCTCCTCGTCCTCCACAGTCACGGCACCCACAAATGTCATCATCAGCATCGTCAGCATCGTCAAACATGAAGCGAAGGCAGTCCAAATGTCCAACTCGTTTACGCACCACTGTGGATAATTCATCTGTGTCTGAAGACCTCTATGATGACACAAATGCGTTTGGGGCAGAAGGGCATTTCCAAAGATCAAGAGGCCAAAGAGGATCGATTTTGTCTGCTCGTACGCACAGTTAATGATGCACATCAGAGGAGGAGAGGACAGGCCGGTCAATCAGGCAAAAAATAACGGGCGGGTCGGCAGACGCCCTTGCAGTGCCTCTTGACCTTGTACGCTCGCAGCTTCCTGGATGGCAGAATGTAAGGACGCGAAGTCACCTGTGTTGATGATGATGATGCGACAATGCGATCCAATGAGGTCTCTATCATGGACAGAATTGTCGCTTTGTGAGCGCTTCTTCACTGACGAGGAGAAGGACAACGGGTAGTGTCTATTACGGGGTCCGCCTCTAAAAAGGGAGAGGGAAGGTACGCCAGAAGTCCAGCTGAGATGATTCCCCCAGCCAACGTTCAGCGGTAACACAGCTTCATCGCCATTGAAAAGGTCCAGGACCTCTCAAGCCAGGGCTCTTTTTCGAGCAGCCTATGATTCACCCAGCGTATGTCATATGCCGCCTTTGTCCGTAAACGCATCTGTAGAGGCAAAGATTCTATAGGTGGTTTACACCCACCACCATACATGTCTCGTACATTGCGCAGCGAAATGCATGAGTTGAAATGGAGGGAACACTTGGCCAAAAGCGCCAGTCTAGTCACACCGATGTTTTTTTTCCGGGCTTCCAACCATCATGTCACGCACCCTCTGTTCTCTCCTCCTCCGCTCACCACCAAGCGTTCCTCAGACTGCCCATGTCTCTCAGAGTTCATGAATCAAGGATCAGCTCCACTTCAGCCTCCACCATCACCGCCGTCACCACCAGCACCACCAGAGACCCATCCTAATCATTCTACTTCCTCCAGTTTGACGACATGGCACGCCGTACAGCGCAGTCTAGCATTCCATACTTCATGTCTTCCAGGTTTGGAGCAGAGAAGACATCTTTACCCAAAACATTCCAAAGTAAAAAGCCTGAATGTCGGCATTGCCAGGCTTTTGGCCTTGAAAATGCTGAACTTTCAGTCTGGCTGGACTCAGATGGGTTCGCCACATCAATGGCCATCGAATGCCTCAACTACCAGATGAGTGCAGGGCATTTCTTTGCCAGAAAAAGCCGTCCTCTGGCCTGGCCGCCAGATGTCATCTAAATTTCAAGCGTATTGTCTGATCTGTGTCGGAAAAGTCACTCTGACCACCGATCATGGAGTATAAGAACGGCCAAGGCCCACACCCTATATATCTCGGAAGAAAAGAAAAGTTGTCAGGGCTCACACATTCATCGGCTAGCATATACTGGAATGCAGGATTTCCCCGTATCAGAGCTAGGAAAGTGAATGCAACAAACGTCCAAAGAGCAAAGTCACGTTTGTGTTGTCGCATGAACCCGGAAGTGATAGAAGTCGCGCCATGACGGAACAGGTGCATACAGAGATTCAGGTGTAAGTAATTTGTTTGTTTTTAAGGATTTGTATATAAGGTATGTGTTAGTAGCCTCTCATTATGCGATGACTAAGGACGATGTATTCGGTCCGCAACGCGGTCCAGCTTTTCGCCTTGGAGTGAGCCAGTGTGTTAGGGATGGAGGTGTTGGTTTTATCATAACCTATAAAAAATTACTAAGTTTTACAGTAACTGGATTCGCTGATCAATTTGCTTTTGGCATATATCTACTGTGACAGCACGCTTGGGTAGCTGGCGTTGGATGTCTCTGGTGGGGTCGTGGCTCTCAGGCCTCGGCATCGCTCTTCAAACCGCAGGGATTAGTGCAGGGTTCTTTTCCCAGGTCCTTGGTGGAATCAAGTGCGCAGAGAAACTCAGGCCGTGTTGTAATTAATCTTTTTTGGAGGACTGTTCAACACACTGGTTACGGAGCTGTGGGACGGCTCTCCCGCAACGAGAACCGAGCGCTGGCTAGGTGACAAGAACCTTGTGCCATTTGAAGGGTGGTGTGCTAGTATACGGTCGAAATCTGCTGGCCGCCCTTAAGATCGGTAGGATGGACGCAATCCCTTGCACGTCATGAACTTGCTCATCACAGAAAGTTCTAAAGCGTTACCCTGGTCTGTGACATGCCTGCTGAGGAAGGTCGAGGTCTGAGCTCGACACCATTTCGCTCGCCTTCGACAACACTCTTTGTACAAGACATGGCTGCGTTACAGCGTCAGCTCGGTCCCATCTACCGGTTCATGTTGAAGTGGCAAACCGTCTGGAATTCCACCAATTCCAATGCTCCAGGATTGCTACCAGCGACGGAGGAGGAGACGGACACCAGGATGCGGACACGAGCCTTTCTCTCCGTCGAATCCTCAAGGCACCGGACAGTTTCAAAATTTTATGGTCATTCATGAGCGCCAGTGGTTCAGTGGTCTCAGGCTCTGTGCCAAGGCGCCCGCAAATCAGCTCCTCAGGGGTGCATCTTCTTGAGGCAAGTTCAGACGCTGTGTTGAAGCTGTGCTGGGGAAAGCGGAGTGAGGAGGAGGAGGTATTCCTGGACACCGATCGTTACCATCGTCCCCTGCCTTGCGAAAGTGGTTGCTACGAATTTGGATGGCGGAGGTGGTAGATGAGGATGATCAGTTTGCCCCTTGACCCAGGAGCTTGGGAAAAATCAAGGCTACCATCTATACAGCCATGAGTGCTTGGATGACCTCACACATCAAATTTCCTCCAACATGTTCCTCGCCATTAAGGCCATAAACTGAACAAAAAGTTTACTGAGTGGCCTCCTCTCTCGATCACAGTACATGCACAAACACAAGAACTAATTTCCTTACACCACCCAAATAGGAGAGCAAAATGCAAGTAAATGGAGGGACACTTCTGATTGATAACTGGAGACATCTATGCGTCTGATTCAGTTCTTCATTGTCCGGTGGACAACGTCTGCAACGGGACAGCAGTAGATGCCAAGTAGACTTAGCGGCAGCCAGCAAGAAGCATAGCAAATGTGGGCAGTAGGCTAAATGGGTGATCCTCTCGGCCCAATCTTTATTTACCACTCACCAACGCATGTAATTGCCCAAGGCACTCAGTACAACACACAGAGACCAGCTAAGAATCATGGTGCACGACTATATGTGTCTCAACACGATAGTTTTGGATTTGTGTTACCGGAACCAATCGAACTTCTGGGCTATCAAATTGGATGATTCGACCCTGTGAGCTCGACTCGCAATGCCATTAGAGGTGTCTGCCTAAGCAGCCTAGCGCTCATATCTGAGCGGACCTTCCAGCACAACGCTGGAGGAGTAATTAAGACAAACGAATCCGGCTTTCCACTGCATAATGTCTGATCGTTTGACTTTCTTCAAGATGATTCAGGCTGGATCTCACGATGATGTTGTGGACACCAAATTAGCCGAGGTCAACGAATTAGTTGCGGTTCTACTTCACATTCCTCTTCAAAAGGAACTGGTCTTCTTGAAAACTTTTTTTTAAAATTGATAATTTCTTACTGCATTTTTATTCTCATTCTCCAAAAAGTTCATTTTGCTGGTTTTCGCGGTGTGGAGACTGTATAAAGTCAGCAAGGTTTCATGACAAATCCGACTCTTCCTATTTACTCATTTATCTTTGAATTTTTGCATTTTCAATGGTTTTGGGGTCTTCGTTGCCTGTGAATGATACAGCTATAATATGGTCCTATGGAACCTGAAATGTGGCTTCTAGTGGCATTTCTCCCTCACATTTTTTAATAGTGACACTGAGAAGTCATTCTTTTATAAATTTTTTGCGGTCATGTTGCTGTGGAGGATTACAGCTTTTAATCATGGTATCTGTGGACACAGACAATCGATGCTTCTTAGTGGCAATTTCTCACCTCAAATCTTTTAACCGTGGCTGAGAAGTCATTTTTATAATTTTTTGGGTCATGCTGCTTTTGAAATGCAGGCAATACTACAGGTCCTATTACTAAAAAATGTGGTTTCTAACAGGACATTCTGTTCATCACAGTCATCAAGAGTGGCCTCAAGGGTGATGGTGCTGTCAAAACACAATGAATAGGTAGGATACAATGATTATTGGACACATATTGCAAAATTGATTTGTTTTTGCAAGATCTATTAACATAGCTAAGCAATCCTGTAGTGGACACATACCCATTAAGACAACTTAAAAAAATAATTGAGATAACAAAGACTTGCGTGGGATTCCATCCTACTTTAAAATGTGTTTTCTAGAATTAAAACTACTAAAAAAATGCATGTACAATTAGCTGATACAAATATTCCTTCCTGAATTGTACAGGGAGGTATCAGGGATAGGCTTGAACCTACATCGTGGTTATTCAGAGGACATAGGTGTATGGAGCACATTCAACACCCCAAAAACAGAGACAGATTTCCTCCTAACCACGATTGAGTAATCATTTGGTCCGTCATCATACGGAGGGGCAAGCGCTCTGTTGAGGCAGAAATTTCTTAGTGCTACCCAGGTCTTGGACTGTGTACTGAGGATGGCTGGAGGTTCTGCAGCTCACACTTTCCGCTTCCGCACGACTGTTTACAATGCTCTGCATCTAAGGGCATGTTTCTGCCGTGGTTAATCGGATGCGGACGCCTGCTCATGGGTCTCTCTCAACACCATGCTAACTCGGGCAACTACTAGCTGAAAACTGTGTGCTATACTAGATGACGAACACCCAGCAATGGCTCTCAACCGCACCCACTGTAAACTCGGGCCATGCTAGCTGAACCCTGCGTGTTTAATAAATGGACGGACGCCAGCCCTTGCTCTCACCACACCACTGTAAGGCCGGCTTGCCAGCTGAAACCTGTCGTGATCTACATCTTCAGCTTACCTTGATCATTAATTTCCTGAATGCAAAGTATTTTCAGCCAGGCTCTCGTTGACCTATGGGGAGGTACATCTGTTTCGTTTGCTTCAACATTATGTCAATGTTCACGGATGTGGAACAATGTCACAGTAGAATGAGCAAGTAGCTCTGCAGCAGCAGTAAGTGTGAAAAAACGAGTTGTTTTTAATTATAGCTTATTTCTTATTGAGAATTTTCTGCTGATGGTCATAAGGACCATGTGCAGGTTTTTGGGTCATGCTGAGTCCAGGGACATGGTATAGCCAATGTCCAGTTTATACTGTAAATGGTGGTTGAAGAATCCTTTTTCGGCACTTTTTAATCTGTGGGTCTGACAGGTTTTAAATGGTTTCCATATGCGGTCCTAGACACGGAATAGTCATGTCCAGTTCAACTTACTAATGGTGGTCTTTAAGACTCCTTTTGCAGGCACTTTTTAAAATCTGGGGGTCACTGCAGGTTGTTTGGCGCGTATGCTGTGGCCCAGGAAGGTATCTAGTCAATGCCAGGTTCAACATAAAATGGTGGTTGAAGATTCCTTTTTCCGGCAGTTTTTAAATCTGGGAGTCATGCAGGTTTGGGGCTCATGCTGGGCCCAGGACAGGATTAGTAGTCTATTACAGTGAAACTAAAATGGTGGTTGAAAGGACTTTTATTCCCGCACTTTTTAATCTGCTGGTTCAGACAGTATAAGGGTTCATGCTGCGGTCCAGGACAAGGTATAGTCAATGTCCAGTTCAACGAAAATAGTGGTTCAAGGACTCCTTTTTCCGGCACTCACTTTTAATCTGTGGTCTGAGGTTTGAGGGTCTGCTGCGCGTCAAGGGACAGGTATAGTCATTGTTTAACAGTTCAACTATAATGGTGGTTGAAGACTCCTTTTTCCATCACTTTTTAAAAATGTGGGTCAGACAAGGTTTAAGGGTCCATGCTGCGTTACAGATGACAGGGATAGTCATAATGTCCATTTCACGTAAAATGATGTCTCAATTAATACTGCTTTTGGTACTTTTTAGTTTGTGGGTTAAGAAGGTTTAAGGTCTCATGATGTGGTAAAACTAGGACCAGGGATAGTGAATGGTCCTGTTGACTTTTTTTTTCTGTGGACTTTTATAACCTATTGTGTTGCCTAAGATGTAAGCACGTATTCAGTTTACTGTTTGGATGAAAAATTTCCCAGCTTCTCCAGTCCTGTTTGGGGTGTAAGAATGAAGGTGTTGTTCCTCTCCCATAGACTTTAATGGTCATCAGCGATAATCTATTATCGACTATCGGATATGGGCATAAATAATTGACGATATTGACTATCGACCCGATGACGATAGTCGACGTAATCGCTCATCACTACAGATATCCTCATTTGGACAAAACTGATGGTTCTGATGTCACACATGTCCATCGTCACAGACATCCACAATGTCACAGATGGAGCAGACGTCACAGATGTCACTAATATCCTCTCCTCAGCTGTCTCCCAGCTCATCCTCACTACAACTGTTACAGTTAGGTCACACAACGTACTTTAAAGAGGATTTCACAATGGATTTCAAATCCTTATATAAACCGAAGGACCCTCATTTGAATAGCCAGTCTGTGTAGTAGTTCAAACAGTGCATTTTCCACACCATGATTTTAAAATGGAAGAAAAAGGTAAGAACATGTTCATTCTTGTGAGCAGATCTTCATCAGATGCCACTTGGGTGGTAGATACACGGATTAGCCCCTTTGCAAGGGAGCTAATCCACGTCAGAATGTAAGGCGTAAAACGTCTCTGTACGTGAAAATCCTCAGCAGAAATCCGAGATTTTTGCTGAGGAAAAGACATCGGAAACAAGTCAGACTTTTCAGTTTGACATGTGAACATGGCTAGAGATTGGGCGAATTTCTCAAAAATTTGGTTCGCCGACTTCGCCGAATTTTCCACCAAAATTAGTTTTGGTCCGAATTACATTAAAAAACAGCTATTTCCTGGCTGCAGAGAGCCTGTAGGGTGCTGTAGAATGTTGTGCCATGCTTAAATATGCAGAGGGAGCTTGGTTTGGTCTTCATACAATGCTGTGTTTTTAGTATGACACGCACATGACTGCCGCCGCTATTAGAATCGCTTCACTCCAAAATTCCCTGGGCACTTACGGGGGCAAAACTGACCAAAAAAACTGAAGCGGGAATGCAGCCTGATAAAGTCATGGCAGCGACAGCTGGAAAAAAAACAAGCTGAGGGCTAAGACCTACCAAGCTCAAAAAAACACAGTAGTATTTTTAAGGAGCCCCACAGATCTCACACAGTAAGGGGACCACGCAGGGGTCACCCCCATGGGCCAACTTTAAACCGTCACAAAATATGACAGAACCTGAATGAGTGGAGAGGGTGTCGCAGAAAATTTTTGCTTGAAAATCTGATCATTTGCCCTTTTTCATCCTCAGTGTCGCTTTCAATCATCAAAACCACAGTATTGCAAAGCCAAAAACAAACGGGAGTTGACCAAAACAGAAAAGACCAGTAAAGGGATATTGCAGTTTTCGTGTTCTTATCCACTCCGCTTTGGCTAAAAAACCTGACCCTTCCCCATTCCTTCTACAGGTGAAAAGAAGGGTAAAACCAAACACAGGCAACGTCAGAGAGTGGGGAGGGGGAAACACATAAAAAAACCACAGGGGTTCCAGTAGACGGGGGTCACTTGGCAGAGCATGAGTAGGCCCACAAGGGCACAATAAAAAATTCGGGAGTGGCAGCATCATCAGGAGCCCACAAAGGGGCAAATGAAACGGGGAGATACATCAAAAACACACAGCATGAGGTCAGACAGTGGCCCAATGAAAAATTCTGGGGGGTGCAAAAACAGGATAGGCCACAAGGGGCAAATGACAGAGGGAGGTGAGGGCGGAGCAAAAGCAGCAGCATAGGTCAGACAGTGGAAAAAAACAGAGTGGTAGGCACGGCAGCAGCCCAGCAGCAGCATGAAAGCCCAGCAGTGCGGCGGGGTACGTGAGCGCGGGGGACCCCCCGGTCATACCGTCAGGGGGAGGGAAATGCGCACAGGGCAGGGGCCCAAACTGACTACGGAGATTTCTCGTGTTTTTTGAGTTTGTCCTCCCCCTCAGCGCGGAAAAAAGGCTCCCATTTTGGACCGGGTAGAAAAGGTCCAATAGGGGGAGACCAGAAGTCATCCCCTCCGATGGGACATTGGGCTGTCACAGCCGGCAAATGGGCAGCTGGGGGCCACTGCAAAAGTGACTCCGGGGGACCCCGCCTCCATCTCCACTGAACTGCCACGGTGCTTGCGGGTCACTGCTTCGTCTTCCTCTCTCCCTCTACCTCCTCCAGCTGCTCCTGCTCCCCTCCCTGTCACCCGGGGGAAAAAAACCCCTCATTCAAACCCGACAATGTTTGTGCCCGATGTCCTCCTCCCCTCCTCCAGTTCAGTCCCCACCGACTCATATGGCGCAGATGTTCGCCACGTCTCCCTCCCCTGCCCTGACAGATTTTTCAGCATCTGTTCCAGGAATGACATTATTCACCCTAGTCCGGCGACGACAAATAACGTTGCCTCCTCGAATTGCCTCAAAAACAGCAGGTGTCAACTGAGCTGCCAAGGCGCATCAAATTTACCAGGGAGTACTCCCGTCCGCCTGGACTCAAAAAATCGATGGGTTTTCTCTGTTCATACAGTCGGTCCCAAAATGTGCAGCTGGAATTCCAACGGGTGAAAACACGCATACAGAGTGTGTTTTGGGGAACCTTTCTGCCGCGCAACTCGAGAGGGGGTTCCCGGGTTTGTAGGTGGGTGAATGCATCACAGTTTTCCTGCCATTTTAAGAATCTTTTGAAACGGGGGAAGATTTTTGAACCTTACACAAATAATTAACACGGCGCCATCAGGACCAGAACCATCCCTCCTCGGTGCACGCGGCACCCAAATTCCCCCCATTGTCCTCACCAGGTTCCGATTTGCGTTGGCGCGAGAAAGTCACACAAATCGATTTCTTGCTGCATACGCGAACAGTTCCTCCGCTTTTAAATTCGTTTCGCCAGGGAAGCCCGGTGTAACTGCGTGACACCGCTGTGCCCACCCCATGTGGTATATGGACATACTTGTGGAGGCTGAGAGGGGGGTGGTGGGGGTTAGGAGGGGACAGTGGTGCAGGAGAGCAGTTTGACAAGTGGAGGGGAAAGCGGCGTCTCCTGTCCAAGTTTTTTGGTGTGGCGGGGAAGAAGCACATTCACCCAGTGGGCCGTAAAGGGGAAACTGGCCCTGACCGTATTCAGCTCCACAAACCCCCGCTGCCGTGCACCTTGGAACAAACAATATGCTCAAGGACTGGCCCACCTCTGTTCTACATATTTGTGAAGGGCTGGACTGCCTTTTTGGAAAAGAAATTACGGCTTGGAACTCTCCACCTTCGGCTCGGCACAGGCCATTAATTCTCTGAATGGTGCAGTGTCCCCATTTGGAAAGTGAGGGACTGCAGTACCAAAATTTGGGACGGGAGCATGGTCAGCTTCTGCACCTTAGGATGGTTGGACGTATACTGTTGTCTCTTTGCAATCTCCTCGTTGAACGACTGCTGGCACCATTAGTAGCGAGGAGCAAGAGCGTCTGGACCGGGAGATGATGGCAAAGAGAAACAGCTCCCTTCTGCAGAGGTGGTGGAGCCTTGACTGGCTGCAATGGCATGCGTGCGCTGCTGCTGATGCGGCGGCAGGATGGATCACCACATCTGAGCCACGTTTCTCCCAGGCCACCGGATGGTGACACTGCATGTGTTGACGCAGGGCCTTGGTGCCAACGTTAGCTCCCTGGCCACACTTCACTTTCTGCCCACAGATTCTACATATACCCATATTTGGCTCCTCACCACTGAGAACTGCCACACCACCGAGTAGCTGATTTTACCGCCAACTCTCCGCACTGAGTGACTACTACCGCCGCTGCCTCGCTGAGCCCCTGTGCCGCTACTTTCTTGGACCTGCGAAGCGGGTTTTCTACCCCGTGGCCGCTTGGCTCCCGACTTCGCACTGCTGCTACCCTGCTGACTCACGGCCACACTACCCACTTGCTGGCTGCGGCTCTGCCTGAGGCAGAAGATGACGCCCTCTTCTCCTGACTATGATGAAGCCCTTGCTTCACCCGGCTCCCAAGTGCGGTCGGCTACATCATCATCGATTATTGTTGATCTCCACTGCGTCCTCCTCAACGTCTTGGTAATGCAGATGCTGACCCCTCACAACATGACCTCCCATGCCACATAGTAGATCTCTTGCTGAGGGAACCAGATGGGACAGAGGCGGGTTGAGGACAGGTGAGGGCCGCTGACCCGCTCCCGGGCCATGCCAACTAAGGGTTGTGTCTGACGTTCCCACCAACTCTTGGTTGGGGTTGTTAGATGTCATCCGGGAGGAAGTGGGATGACCTAGTCAACCAATCAAGAACCCTTGGGTTGCTTTGGGCAAACACCGGGCCCCTAGATACACCGGCAGTTTGGCCTCACCAAGTGACCCCTGCGCGCGTCCCCTTACTTTTGCCTGCTCCAGGAATGTTTGTGCCACTGCCACTCGCATGTGAAGAGCCTGCCACCTCTCTGTCTGACATACTGTTTGTTCAAAAATGTACAGACTCTGTTTAATGAAGATATTTGCATATGATAAATACACACCGTGTAAATTTGAGTTTCCCAAAAGAACCCACTAACAAGCTTGGATAAAACCCTTGGATATAAATTGCGCTCCACAAATGGGCAGAAAAAAATTACTTGTATGTGCCGTTTAAAACACTGTGTATTTTACTGAATATAAAAGCACAAACAGGCTTAATTAACCTTTGGATATGAATTATGCTACAGGCAAAATTTCTTCTTTAGCGTTGAAAAACACCGTTTCTTTTACTGACTACAACAGCAAAAAAAAACGCTTAATTAACCCCTGGATATAAATTGCGCAAAAGACATGAGATGCCAAAAATTAACAGCTATGTGGCGTGTTCAAATGACGTGTATTTTACTGACTACCGGATAGGACTACCGGATAGGAATTATGCCACAGTCAAAATTTCTTCTTTGGCGTTTAAAAAAAACCCTTTCTTTTTCTGACTACAATAGCACAAAGACGTTTAAGTAGCCCTTGGATATAAATTGCACAAAAGAAATGAGCAGCCAAAAATTAACTGGTATTTGGATTGTAAAAATGCTGTTTCTTTAACTGAATACAACAGCAACAACAGGCTTAGATAACCCTTGGATATTCAATGTGCTGTGAGCAGATAGCATTAAAATGTATATGCAGCTGAATTGGACGCACACTGGGCTTCAATTCCAATAACACAAAATCAAAATTAGAACGTAAGAGAAGCAGTCTCTGAAACAAGCTGTGACAGCCCCCAAAAAGTCGCTGTATAAAAGTTCTTTCTTTTGTGTGAGATCTGTAATACTGGAGCTGCAGCAGCTACAACACGGCAAAGAGAGAAGAGTGTGAACTGCCAGCGTCGCGTCCGGACTTATATAGTGCAGTGACGTCACAGAATCCCGCCGGTCTCTGATTGGCTTCATCTCTGCACATATCATTTAGGCTACTCCTTTCTTCCTCCCAGAGTTCTTTGCCCCATGTAACGCCATGTGCTTGCAGCCATTTTATAAATTAAAAACACACTTTGTTCACGCGAAGTACCCCAAACTTTGACGTCGTTCAGAATCGAAGTTTTCCTGAAATTCTAAACCAATTCCACTTCGTTAGAATCGATTCGCCCATCTCTAAACATAGCCCTAGAAATTGCACTCCTAAGCCCAAGCAGTCCTCAGCTTTCTTCAGCCTAGCAGGCCCAATCAGATGTCACAACCGTCCTCAGCTCCTATCTGTATCATTGTTGTTGTGTCATACAGGTCAGGAACAACACTTTTTCTCATCTTCATTGTACAACTGTTTAAATACACAGAGTGTCAGAAACCACCTGTTTCATGCACCTGGAATCCTGCCTTCAGGATGCTTACCTGTCACCATACACATCAATTACAGTTCAGAAGTGGGTTTTCTATGATAACACCTGCTTCGTATTTCATGACCTCTTGGCGCCAGGGATAAACTTTCACTCCAATATGTTGCCGAAACTGCTCAGTTACCACAACATAAGAAAACTGCATTGCAATATGAAAAAAACACATCATTTTTTCTGCAGCATCTCTTGCAATGTAATAAGCTATCCAGTAATAACAGCAATACCCCATCCTCAATGAGTACTATACAATGCAGTCTTTTTAAGTGTTATGGTAATACTGATGGATCTTGGAATGTGATGATGATTAAATAAAATAAATTTCTTGGTCATTAATGCCCAAAATTGACTGGACCCTTAGGGGTTGAATATGTAACAATAATTCATGTATTTTTAGACACTTTGGGCAACATGTTTGAAACGGTTTTGGTCTAAACCTAACTTTTTTCCCACTACAAACCTATGGGCAAAAAAGTGAGTTTTAGACCAAAACCGTTTCATACATGTGGCCCTTAATGTGATTGCCTCATAAAGTCAACCGCTTTACAGATTAAAACCAGGCCAATAATCCACTAATGACTATGGGTTTCACTTAAAAACCCAGCAATTAGCTATTATCACTGGAGAAATCTGTGACCAGTCGTATATTTAGCAACTTTGATATTTGGGAGGCCTGAGTGGTTGAAAATGACCTCTTTATTTTCTAATAGAGAGCCTAGCAGTATGTGGTTGTTTTTATAGGAGTATTCTGTTAATAACCCCTTTTCTGATATCATATTAGGGCATATGAATGTAACAGATTGGACACCCCCCACTTGGAACCCCTCCATTAGCCAGACTGTGAAACACTGTTTTTTTAACTCAATGGGTAAGATGCATTGGTTAATTTCCTCTAAGGTGAAAAAAAAAACCCAGCTGAACACTCCCCTCAGTGATCAACGAATGTTTGGAGACCTTTTATTTTGAGGGGAGGCTGTCTAAAGTGGAAAAACACAATAAAAACTGTTGTAGATATTTGTGAACAGATCACATTGAAGTAGCCCATTACCTTATACAGGGAGAGTTGACGAGCAAGTTCATTTCCATTTTGTCACTGCTCACCTGACAACTGGCTGTAAAGTGAGCCCATTAGCTTGTATGGTTCACTATTTTCTACTCCTCCACACAGCAAACTGTTAGTAAGATGTCATTGTTTCTCCCAGTTCAATATATTTCTAATTTATATAAATACTTAAAATGACCACTCAAAGTGGTACTGAATAACAGTCTAGAGGAGGTTATCTCCACTGAAGAAGGCTAATGTGATTAAGCTGTAGAGGAACAGTTCAATTTAGTTGAAGTCACAGGTTTGTTAAACTCAGGTGTTGTTGATAGCTGAAAACTGCACTGTGCCCCATTCAGAGGCTAGATCCATCCTCTTCAAATACTAACCTCTTTGTGTTATGACCTTACAAGCAAGGGTAAGAAAGCCCCGCAGGCAGTAATACGTATGTGTTTTTGTATGTTTGCTTGTCACTTGATCTGCTTGCAATGTTTTACACTAGAGTAGGCGTTCCATTGAACTAATCTTCTGAAAGTGTTTCGAGGCATGATGGCATGTAGAAAAAATGAGGGCGAGGAAAATGTTACTAAACCAGGTAGAAATGTAATAGAAGCTACATTGCAAGGATGAATGGCTTTTATACTTCTATAACATCCAATAAACATGGATTATTTTTTAACATTTATTGCACACATAGCTTTCATTCAGTTTCAGCTATGCTTTGATGATAAGGTGGCCAGCAGCTACATGGAAGAGTTAAATAAGAAGTAAATATAGGTATTGGAAGACTATTTTATGACTCATTGTTAACTTCTATAAAATTTATTATTGATGCAAAGAGAAGAATAAAATAATACACTCCTGCAGAACAATGACGTTATTTAGAAGCAACCATGCTCCTCACCAACAATGACTTGCCATCCTCATTCCTTTTTCATGAGTACAGTTTTTACTTTCTTGTTTGCTAACCATGAATCTCACTTGTATCAATCCATCTATCTTCTATCTATCTATCTATCTATCTATCTATCTATCTATCTGAATACTATCTATCTATCTATAATAAATATAATATTTTATGTATATATATATATATATTTATACATATTAGTGTATATATATATATATATATATATATAAATATTAATTAATCCATATATATTTAGTGTGTATAAATATATATATATATATATATATATATATATAATATATATATATATATATATATATATATATAATCCATGTATATATTTAGTGTGTATATATATATATATATATATATATATATATATAATCAAATTATATATTTATTGTGTATATATATATATATATATATATATATATATACACACCTGTATATATATATATATATGTATGTATATAGATAGATAGATAGATAGATATGTGTGTGTGTTGATACGAGTGAGGGAGTAGTTTTAGGTATATGTACAGGGAATGATCGGTCTGGGATCTTTTAGCAGGGAAGGTCTGATCTGGATTTTCTATCCAGTTGTTCATCCCACAACAGATGTCTATAGGTCTCATTTATTTAATTAAAGACCATTGGGTTAGTGACGTAATGTGCAACAATTTGATATAAAGAGTAGCAATGCATGCCACAATATATATATATACTAAAATTGATTATAACAACCAAGAAACTTATTAGTATATATTAACGCTGACTTTTCAGCACTGTAATGCAAAAACCAAACAATATAAGAAGCACTCTATAAACGGCAAAAAAGCAAAGGGAATATAGGAATTTTTTGGAAATGCATTTCTGCTACATTAGGATATGTGAAAATTTGAGGTTCTTAGCGTACAATTATTATCAAAACATAATTGCCCAACCACTGACAAAAGGTGACCTCAGTTCATATGGGAACCTACTCTGACAGGTGTATGTGTATGTCTATGTGTTTATATATATATATATATATATATATATATATATATATATATACACGCACACATACATATATAACACATGACTGTATATATATACACATACTGTATGTGTATATATATATATATATATATATATATATATATATATATATATATATATATATATACATACAGTATCTCACCAAAGTGGGTACACCCTTCACATGTTTGTGAATATAGTGATATGTCTTTTCATGGGACAACACTGAAGATATGACACTGTGATACAATGTAATGTAGTCAGTGTACAACTTCCATAACAATGTAACTTTTGTTGCCAGCGGTTAAGACATTCGTGGCGGTATGTTGAGTTATTTTGAGGGCATATCAAATTTACACTTTTACAAGCTGTACACTGAGTACTTGACATTGTATCAAAGTGTCATCTCAGTGTTGTCCCATGAAAATTTATAATACAATATTTACAAAAATGTGAAGGGTGTACTCACTTTTGTGAGATACTGGATACACATATGCCCTAGATCACACCAACTAAAGATTACAGACTCCAGTCCCACATACCACAGATTGAGCAACACTGCTCTATGGTATATACGTCCATACACCCATGTTATGCTGTTTGATGTTGCAATCAGTCAATATTTGCTAGTCCTATCTCCCTAACTATGTTATATGGTTCCAACTCTAAAAAGCCACTACCTTGGGAAAATCACTCTAGATATGAACTACTTTTTTCTGTTCTGGCTATTTATTTAAAGGGATTGTTTCACCATATTGTTTTACAGAGCCACAGGCAGCTTCAGGCTCCCACTTCTACAACAGTGATTGGCATATTATTTCTGCTAGCTGAGGCTGTTGTAGTGTTATGAGAGCAGAATGGTTGTAAACTGTAGTGCTTAGGACTACAAAGCTCAAAAGTGTTAAAGCTCATCAGTAAGTAATTTATAACAAATCTCCAGTCATATAAGGAACACAGCAGGATGTGATGTTATTATCTTAATAATTGCTGCAAGCTATAAGAGCAGAAGCGGGAAGCTTGTGTGCAAAAGCATGAGATAAAGACTTTTCCTAACTCTAAAGAGAAGCAAAATCAGAACAGCAATGTATTTGGTAGTAGTCTTTATTTACCTGTTGCCTACATGTTTAAAGCTAATCAATTAAACTTTACCTATGTTGGGCCTCCACATCTGCTTCATTTTAGATGCAATTTTTTTTTCAATTATAATGATTATTACTATCTGTAATTATTGAGATCAAAATGAGTGAAAAAAGGAAAACTTAAATACTTAGGTAAAAGTAAATATTATTATGGACCATGCATGGTTTCCAAATGTTTAAAATGAACAAAAAGACTAAATGGAATTTAGAATTTTTCAATAAAAGCTATTATGGACCTACTACATCAAATTATAGGTCTTTAATAAGGCCATAATTAGTCGGACATTAGTCAGGCTGTTGTTTCCTTCTTATTTCCATTTGTCTAGCCAAAAAGGAAACTAAAATCCCTGTGCCACGTTTAAGTTCATCCTGGGTAAACTCAGCTGTACTTCAAGACATTGTGAAAACAAAAAGTGAAGGTTCAATAGGGAACCTAAAAATAATCAGGTTACATGATTAAAATGTAGGAATTTAAAGTGATACTAAACAGAGAAAAGAAAGTGTTATTTGTACTGTATTGGGAGGGGCCACCAGTGGAGTTGATTTTGGGGGCCCACCATAGGAGATGATTCTTGGGTGCACCAGTGGAGTAAGCTTTGCTGGCCCATTATACAGCTGTGTACATTACTGTACATGCCTCTTCTACTCTGCCATTTGCTTTTTGACTCCTTGTCTCTGTTTTTTTGCCTGAATTTTAGCAAATTCAGGTCTGCCATATTCAGGGGCCCAACAATTTTCCCCTGTTCCTTTGTGGGCCGAGTCCGAGCCTGATTATGATGTATTTGTTCTGTACAGGGGTTTAAATATAGATGGGACTGTGCTTGCAGATGAAATAAGGCCCTTGAGATATAACTCTCCTACAGAAGGTGATCAGATTCTTGATACTTTTATTACAGTCAGTCATCATAAACACCAATATACAATAATGATGAGGCTAGAATTTCCACCTAGCCATTAAGCCACCAACAAGACTTTCATTTCTACATGCAGGTGGTATCAATAGTGGCATAGCTAGAATTTTTGCCAATCCGGTTGTTGCCAAATTGGCCGCCAGGTTTTACATTACATCACCTGCTTCGGGATCTGTTCCCAGCATCTCCTAGAAGTCTAAAGAATAAGCCTTAGGCTTTTAAAATGCCTAGGAGATGCAGTGGTGCTGGAGACCTGATAACATTGCTGTATCCTGCCATCTGTTCTGCCATGGTTTTCTACTACATGCACGTCCTGAGGACGCACTGACAGTGGACAATTTGGGTCACAGGCTTAAGGATATGAGGTTAATGGAACAACTTACTGCCTCTTTGAATAATGACCTGAATGGATGTGAGGAGACTTGGTCTCTGTGGGATTCCTTCGAGGTCTCCCAAGATCTGTAGAGAGGCATGAAGCAAGAGTAGATACCTACCCAGATGCCCTTCGGGTTTGGACTTTCGTGCCTAGCAGTAATAATGTTAGTTACCCCCATCCTTGTCTTGTGTCTTGTCTATCGTCGTACATGTTGGTACAGTTGTCTTTTCACATTGTCTCTCGTTATTAGTCTCACAAAGTTTTTTACACTTTCGGTACTAAAATACTAGGAAACTTAAGGTACATTCATCAGAAGGTTATTGTTATTTGCAACATCAAGACCTCGTACTCTGAAATGGCAGTTTCCAGCAATATCGATAACACTTTTTGATAATTTTAAGAGGTTTCATTTAGGAGGTTTTTTGTTATATATAGCAATAAGACTTTGTAACCTGGAATTGATGTATTCAGTAGTGTATCCTACAGTCATAATAACCTCACAATGTTTCAGTTAGGTGGTTTTTTGTTATATACCATACTAAGAGTTTTATAATGTGAAATTGATTTATTCCTTTATATATGTTCAAGTTATGCTTCATCTATGACACACGGTTATAATGCACATGTATTATTTTAAACTTTTTAGAAATTTAATAAAAACACAGTTAAACCAAAAAAAGCGTCCGGTCCGGACCTGTATATCTGGACCTGCTACAGAGGATGTGTGCAACCTGGAGCGGACCACAAGGGTATTAATTAGAACCAGTAATGTTAACTGCAGGTACCTTTACATTGGAGATAGGTCTTGTAGCAGAGTTTAGTTTGACTGTATTATCACAGCCTTCCATATTATTTGCTCTTATCTGTCAACAAAGGCCATTGAAAGGCGTTGAAAAATTTAAGATAACTTTCTGTGCCGTAACATCAAGATACATTATCTTCGGATCGAGTATCTCCAGTTGAGATGCTCAACTGGAAAAAAAATGGAAATATTCCCAGAACCAGGAAGTGTGCTCCTTCTAAAGAAAAAGGCTGTTTCCACTTTTCCTAGTCACACCGTGCCAGTGGGGTAGGTGAACAAAGCAAGTCATAGACCTGCCCAATGATTCTTTCTTTTCAGAGTTCTGCAAACCGAGTCAAATACAAAACAGGCCTACAGCATGATAGGGACATCAGAAATTCCTTGTCCATCCTTATGGTGGTTTTGGTACATAACAATCTTTTTTACTCTGACCATTTGCATTCCAAAATGCAGCCAAAACTATACATATGATATTCCTGCAAATGGTGACAAGAGTGGCTATACCCCTTTACTAAGTGCTGAATAATAAAATGCATGTATTTCAATGAGGACTCATGCTTTATACTGCCAGTGATCTGCAGTAAGCGTGCTTCTGAGCTACTTGCTTTAAAGGAACATTAATGGTCTCCATCAATCTCTGTAATGAAACTATGGATTAAGTATGAGGAGGAATGGCATATACAATGTAATGTCATGATGCCTCAAGTCTAAAATGTTCCCTGTATTAAATTGACACCCAGCCATCAGAATAATGATAGTCCAACAAGATGTACATCATTTAGCAGAAGTAAAAGTTTCTGAGCAATTTTTATAATGACTCAATAATACCATTTTACTATTTAATTCCAGCATCACAAAAGGATAATTACTGTGTATCCGTTACTGACATTAGGCTACTATAATGCAAAAATCTAGGGTCCCTGTCTATCTCCCAAGATAAAATCGACTGAAGTAGATGAGGAATTACATTGAAGTTGCTGTTCTTGATCTGGTTATTTTGAAACAATCGACTCCTGAGCCAAATCAATTTCCTTGAGTCACCCAAATTTGGATTTACACTAGTACAGTGAAGAAATGTTGAGAGAGAAGAAGACAATGAAACCAATGAACTTAAAGGGGGTTTCTCACCATGCTGTGTCACAGAACCATAGCCAGCTTCAGACTTAAACTTCCTGGTTAGGCTATGGGTATTTCTATGGCGGTGATCAGCTCTGCTATTCCTTACTGATCCTGACACAGTGACATGACTAATGGAGGTCTGTAAAGTGAGTTGCACAAGGCTACAGAGCTCTAAACATTAAAACTTGGCATTCACTTAAACAAAACTTCTGTGCTAAAGGTAAAACTCAGCAGACAGTGACTTACTATGGCCAAACAGACTGACTAATACCAGCTTAAATCCATTAGATAAAATACAGAGCAGGGAATGGCGGGGAGTAGAGATGAGCGAGCAGTAAAAAGGTCTAGTTCTATTAGAACCTCGGACTTTAGTGTGTTCGGTTTGATGTTCTATTCAAACTAGAACTCGAACCCCATTAAAGTCTATGAGAGAAGATGTTCTGGTTAATTTTTATACCTAGCTTCATTAATAACACTTTTGTTTAACAACCGCTAAACCTTCGTGACCTTTAACAGGTCCCTGCCTGAGTATTACACTTCAATAAACAGTGGTCACAATCAATGTTTATAACTTCTTTGTTATTAAATCACAAACAGTTTTTATTGCTTCTAAAACTTATAATAAAGTCAATAGTGGTAGCGTAAGCATAACAGTATGATTAGAATAAATATCTTGCGGTCATTATACTTTTATTCTTAAGCATACTTGCATTAGATGCGGCAACAGCATTCTGCATAAGGTTTATCACGCTCCTTAGTAGCAAAGCTGTATCAATTCGCAGATCACCTCTTGTTGTTTCAACGGGTTGTAACAAACTGTATGACGTTTTGGAGGACACGCCCCCTTTGTCAAGTAATTTTTATACCTTTACTGGTGAGGAGAAGCTGTAATTACCATCCATAACAGTAAACTGGATATGTGGACAACTTAGTGAAGATAATTTGGCTCTAATAGTGACAGAAAAAAATTGAGAGGCTAAAATACTTCATTCCTTTCAATGGCTAACTGAAAAGATGAGGACAGCTTGCAAGCAGGGGCGCGGTAGCAGCTGCTATGGGGCCCTACATCCTGAGGGTGCCCAAAAGCCCCTTTGACACATAGTAGAATTGGAGACAGTGTGTTATACAATTACTGAACCCCCAAATCCAAACAAATCTAGCACTCTGTATAATATATATCCATGTATATGAGAGTAAGGCGTTATGTGAGCCTGCAAATGTCGCCAAATAACAGCTTCTGGGTGTGGGAAAGATGAAGTCAGCAGTATCAAACTCCCTAATTATTGATGTCTATGGAGAGGAAAATGCTATCTAATGAACTAAGATCAGTCTGTACAATGAAATATATATAACATAGTCATGTGATTTTAGCAGCCAATGAGAGCCCTACACCTGAGCGATGACGTTTTTGACACTTCTCTGTCAAAAGTGGATGTCTGCCAAAAGTGCAGAACGCTTCAGAAAGGTGATTGGATGGCTGCCAAAAGTGCAGAAAGCTGCTGAAAACGTAACTGAAAATGGCGTGTCGAACTAGAACTAGAACTTTACTCTAACGAACAGTAAAATATTTGGTTCGGTTTGAGTTTTAAAAATTTGAGAAGTTCTACTAGAACTTAACTATTCCAGAACAGTTCGATCAACACTAGTGGGGAGAGGTGGTCAGTAACCAAGAGAAAGTTGTGTGCACATAGATGAGTTAAAATCTTACCTCCTGAACAAAGCTAAATTAAATCAGCAATATATTTGGTAATAGTCTTCATTTACCTTTCCCTACATCTTAAAAGCTCATTATTGCAGTGAGAAAAAACCTTTAACCATCTTGAACTTTCCCTTATTACCTGCAATTTAGAAGACTATTGACTCTCCTTCTACAGAACAAGAAGGAAGGTAGGAAAACATACTGAAATCAGGGAATTATGTAAGTAGCTCAACTCCCCAAGATATAATACTGCATCTTAAGTACCATTCCCTTTTAAAACAATAGCTCACACCAAAAGAAATGTTGGAGGTTGTCTTCAGTGTTAACTATCAGAGACACATGTCCATGGATAGATTACGCTTTCACTTTTGGAATTAATCACACAGCGCAGCCATCTGATCAACAGTGTGATCCCATAGATAAATAAGGCTATATTCACATGTTCAGGATCTGCCTATGGCTCAGCCTGCTGTGTATTTACCACACAACACACTACGAAAATCCTAGGCTGACATTTCGGTTTTTGTTACAACTGTGCCAGAAGATCTGCATAAGAATTAGCCCCATTGTCATTTAATGTGGCAAATCTGTTTTTTTCCATGTGGAAGATAGAGCTTGCTGCTTATTATGTGTGCAAAGGGAATTCTGTCTATTTTGCACATTTTTCCATATCGGTCAATGGCCATGTTGTGCTTGTATGGAACACAGTATTCACTTGTATTGGGTGCAAAATGTCAACAGGTTTCATAATTTAGGTGTGAATTCTGCACCTAAATCCATATCAAATCCTAAATGTGTGAACATGGCCTTAATATAATATTGACTTTTCTTTCTTTCAGCAGAAGGTAAGAATTCATTGATAGATGGACATGTCTAGTACACTAAGCACACTGGTGATGAGGTACAAAAGATCAAAACGGATCTGTTCATGGATGGGTGCCTCTGCTAAGACTTACAGGTTAGTCATGTTGAAAGCCATGTAGAGACAGCTGGATGAACAGTATTGCAATTTTTTTCCAGTAAGCATAGCAGGAACCTACCCTATTGGTGGTCGTCCTCAAAGAGAGTCATGGTGTATTTGAAGTACCTACCAATGGCCCAAACAGTAAGTAAAGGATATTAAAAGGTTAAAGCAAAAATGAGAACAACAAATTTGACACAAAAAACAAAAGACAGGACATATGTGGTCCAATTGTAAGCCATTGTAACCTACTGAAAGTGAGGACTATATTATAGTGCCAATATATTTGACACTGATGACCTTAGCAGACACATTAGAGTCAATTGACCTCAGAATGCTTTAGGGTATGGGAGGGACCAGGCTGTCTAAGAGAGATCACTTCAATAATGCAAGAAGCCATTGAGCCACCATACCATGTAAATGTAAGAACCAGAGTTTTGCATGTTGCCATGTCATTGTCATGGGATACAGGGGCATAACTAGAAAGAGCTGGGAACCATATTGACTGCTATGGGCACCACTTAGTATCACAACCTCCTTGGTGCCCCCTTCATTAATTATGTTTCTTTTGTGAACTTTTTACAGGAAAAAAACAGTTATACTCACCTAACTTTGTTTCTACATAGGATATGTTTTTCTTGCAGCTCTTAAAACTTCCTCCTACTTGTCATCTTATAGGTCACAGGCTGGTTTAAGCTTCTGGCCTATAAGACACAGGGGTGCATGCTAAGGACTACAGTGGCGCAGTGATACATTGACTCCATTTTACTGTGTAGTGCTCACTTGTGCTCCCAAGCAAAATATCCAGGACGTGACAAGATGCCTGATATCGTCTCCTCTCTCTGACTGCATTAGCCATACCACTCATGTAATTCTAGTGGAGGGACTAAATACTTATATGCATATAATATATTTGACATAATATTAAGTATATAATACATTCTACATACTAACATGACACATTCTACACACTAATGTATATATAATCTATTCTACATACTAATATGTACATAACACATTCTACATACCAATATACTGTATATAGTATATAATACATTCTACATACTATTAAGTATACAAAATTATGTACATTATACATCCTACATACTAAATGTCAATAGTAGCTTCTACATAAATATATTGATGGCTGTGTTGAGTTATTTTGAGGGGCACACCAAATTTACACTGTTATCCAATCAGTACATTGTATTAAAGTATCAAATCTCGATGTTGTCCCATGAAAAGATATAATACAACATTTACAAAAAAGTGAGGGGTGTACTCACTTTTGTGAGATACTGTACATATATTACTTTCTACATAATATGTATATAATACACAGAATTAATTCATTGACAGATATGTACATCGTGAATATGTTATTGTTGCACCCTGACGTGCCAATGAGCCAACTATAGACAAATAGTTGACACTATATGATAAAAATTCTGTATAGTGTCATTTCTGGCTGCTACTATTTGGTGGTATGTACAGCTGGCATTTTTTTTAGGAATGTTGTTCTTTTGCACTCTATGGCAAGCATTTTTTAAAATGGCAGTAGAACTGCCCATATTGGGGATTCATTCTTTCAAAAGGGGGTCCATAACAGATTGCATTGTGTCAGGAGATAAGCTATAATAAATATAGCATATGGAGCTTATACTTAAATGGGTTGTCCACTGATTCATTCAGTGCTTCTGTTGACTTTCAGCAGCTGTGGTGAGCACAAGACCAATGCAGTGGCTGACCGGCTGCAGTGGCTGGTCACGTGCTGCTACCCAACATCAACATTTAGAAGTGAACGGCTCACCTGGCACATCCATCTGGGGCGTCACCATCATGAATATGCTTACCATCTAGCTTCTATGCAACCTTAAGCAACTGTATATGCTGTCCCCTGATGAACATGTATTAAGAGGGAAACGCATTGAGAGGTGTTTGCTTGTGTGTTGTTGCTTATTTTTATAGTCTACGGTGCAGGACATTTGCCACTTCCAATAGGGCGATACCAGGTCCTATAAGAGCGAGTCGTCGGGATCAGGACTGGCCCTTATCAGGCTGATGTCCCTGTTTATATAGGCAGGATTTATATTAGGAACTGGTAAATAAAGAGGATTCTATTCAGCTCTTTGAAGTGTTTATCTATGGACCCAACTATCATCTGAGAGGAGGAACGGTACAGTGAGTAGAACAACTACCAAGCAATTTACTGTTGTATTTCTGTACATGTGACAGTATTTTTTCATTTGGTCACATCTTTATAATTTTGGTTCTATTTATATCCTTGGTCCCGTAGATTTGTGACCCCCTAACATCAGTTTGTCATATTTTGTGTGTAATTATCAAATAGGGATTGTGTTTGATAATATTTCTTTTAATGGTAATAATAAAAGTTATATATCTTAAAAGGGGGATTTGTTTTTGTTTCTGTGATTTGATGATGTCAGCAGCCATATGACCGCTGCAGCCAAACCAGTGGCTGGAGCAGTCAAAAGTTAAGAGTTTTTTCTTTACATTGAATGGTCTTCAGAATAAGGAGACAGTGAAAAAAAGCAACTGTGCAATTGGATGTCATTTGCAAAGCTGTCTTGTTTTCACTGTCTTCCTTATCTTCGTTTTCTGTAAACACTGTTCCCCAGTGCCTATCGGATTCCTCCTCCTTTCATTTCATTGGCTGATGGCTCTACTAATTTACATTCTATCTGGCCTCTGGTCGTATTCACTGGAGCGTGCATTCCTGCATCTCTCACTCAGAATAAGGGTCCGGCAACATTTCACTCTGCACAGCCAGCAGCTGCACAGTAAAACTGCAGATGCTTCTACAATCAGAAAACAGCAGAATCGTGCTAGGTGCCTAATGCTGCTGCGTGTAAACATAGAAAGGAGACAGATCGGTGCTGCTCTGGATGAGTTCATAGAAGACTGGATTCAACTGTAACTATCCTCCAGCTGTGAGAGGAGAAAAGATCAGTACTCTGAGTTCATAGAAGACTGTCTAGACTGAATGCAGGGCTGTGGTATGTAAACAAACAATCCTTACAATATAAGACTGCATAGGGAAAGGAACTACACAGTGACATGTGGACTCAGACAGAGAGGGGGGGGGAGCAGGGATGTGCTATCCCCTCCCATTGATCTAAAACAAACACACTGACTCGGGAGTGAGCATGAACAGTGAAGGGGGGATGATGTCATCCCCCTTCAGTTAAGAAACACCCAGATGGGAGGGGAAGAAACGCCCCTGGATTTGAGGAGCTGAGAAACTGAAAGTACAATGAAACAGATGAATTAATGAAGCGATAAATCCCCTTTAAGGGAAGGACCAAGGAAGACGTTGGGAGAGTAGCAACCTGGTACAAACATGAGAGAAGAGGTGAATATGTTTTTTCTTTATTTTATCCGGACACTTGTAGCCTAAATATATCTAATATACCCGTATATACTCGAGTATAAGCCGACCCGAGTATAAGCCGAGGCACCTACTTTTGCCACAAAAAACGGGAAAGCTTATTGACTCGAGTATAAGCCTAGGGTGGAAAATGCAGCTGCTACTGGTGAATTTTAAAAATAAAAATAGATACCAATAAAATTACATAGGCAGATATAGGCAGTTTAATGTCCCCCCATAGGCAGATATAGGCTGGTATAGCAGTTTAATGTCCCCCATAGGCAGATATAGGATGGTATAGGCAGTTTAATGTCCCCATAGGCAGATATAGGCAGCTATATGTCCCGCATAGGCAGGTTATAGGCTGGTATAGGTCGTTATAGGCAGGTATAGGTCCCCCTAGGCAGGTTATAGGCAGGTATAGGTCGTTATAGGCAGGTATAAGTCCCCCTAGGCAGGCTATAGGCATGGTATAGATCACCCTAGGCAGGATATAGGCATGGTATAGGTCCCCTAGGCAGGCTATAGGTCGTTGTAGGCAGGTATAGGTCCCCCTAGGCAGGCTATAGGCAGGTATAGGCCCACTAGGCAAGCTATAGGCAGGTATAGGTCCCCCTACGCAGGGTATAGGTCCTATAGGTAGGCTGTAGGCAGGGTATAGGCAGGTATAGGTAGGCTGTAGGCAGGGTATAGGCAGGTATAGGTAGGCTGTAGGCAGGGTATATTCAGGTATAGGTCCTATAGGTAGGCTGTAGAAAGGGTATAGGCAGGTACAGGTAGGCTGTAGAATGGGTATAGGCAGGTATAGGTAGGCTGTCGGCAGGGTATAGGCAGGTACAGGTCCTCTAGGCAGGCTATAGGCAGAGTTTTAAAACAAAAAAAAAAACACTTACCTGGCTCCCCGCTGCTCCGCCTCCTCGCTGTCCGGTCTCCCGCGCGCTCCTCGGTCTTCTCGGCACAGGCGGGTGATGTCATCAGCCCGCGCACACAGTGTGATGACACACGCTGCCTGTGCCGGAAACTCCGGACGGCCGCGAGTGTGCGGCCGCCCGGAGTCCACTGCGGAGCACGGAGCGCTCACTCTCTGCGCCGCAGTGGTATCTCTTCACCTGTGTGCGCGCCGGAGGAGTCGCACACAGGGGAGGAGATCGATGACAGCGCTGACAGCGACAGGTCATCGGAGCGCCCGGAGGCTGTCAGCTGTACTCGGCCTTCAGCTATATGCGTTCCAGGAGGAGTCGCATATAGCTGAAGCATCCCTGTCGTCACTCAGGCCACCACAGCGCCCGAGCGACGACAGTGATTCAAGTATAAGGCCATGTTCACACGGCTTATTCTGGGAGCAGTGGATTACCGTAATGACAGGGACGGATTGGCGCCGTACTGAAGCGCAAATCCGGCGCGGAGTACGGCGCCAATCCGTGCCCAAATAAGCCGTGTGAACGAGGCCTTAAAGGCAAATTTTTGTCAATGCAATGGCACCAAAAATGGTCCTAACCGCACTGATAAATCCCCACCTCTCTGTATGTTGCATAGTTTTAGAACCAAAATACTTTTCAGAAATATTTTTTTTTGTCTGGTACCATCTGAAGTAACAGATATTTTATTGGTAATTTGTAGATTCAGGTCTTAAACTTGAAATAAGCTTGGAACACAATGTACATGGCGAGATGTGACATCAGCTAATATTAACATTTTCAAGAATAATTTTGTTTTGATATTTCCAAAAAAGAGAAATGAACTTTTCCTTCCCATAAACAAGGTTCTGTGTAATACACAGTGTAACAGAATAGGGCCCCACATATCCCTTAAATCTTTGCAGCTCACAATTTGCAATTCTTATTTTGTTTGTGTTGCTGCTGTGTTTCTATATTTCTTTGTGCTCCTGTCTAATGGCAGGCGAGCTACAAATGGTTGTGTATGTACTTCTGTTTGCTTAACCTGTGCAGAGCACCCTAGTAAAGCCGCTAAGTGATATTCCCTCTGGCAGGGAAGGGATTAATGTATCTATGGCTAATTGCACCACTTTTATACTCTTGCATTTAATGTGGCTCCTGATCTTTGCGTTAATCTCTTGATGATAGGTGTTTCTATTGTTTTGTGACACTGGATTGAACTATTAATCCTCCCCTGAAAATGACCCTGTGATAAAACCAAAATATATTGAAACAAGTCATCCCTCAACACATATGAAAATACAATTTTCAAATAAACACTATCAGTCTTACAATTTTTTAAATATACATCTTGGGGCTGCTAAAACTGAACAATAGTTATACAATAGCAGCAATGTTGTTCTTCTAAATTAAAGGGGTTATCTACTTCCTAAAAAAATAAAGCTTCTGGGGCCCCATTAAAGATTAGCTTTCAATATGTAGGGACAGGTAACGGAAGAATTTTTCCAAATACATTAGTCTTTTGATTTCATTTTAGTCAGGAGTTAGGAGACATTTTATTTGCTCTGAGTGCACACAAGTTTCTATGGTTACCTGACCATAACTCTGCTATCTGATAAGAGCGGTGAGTAATGTCACAATGGACACAGGTCATTCTGGAGCAAACTAATTATAACCAAATAATTATAAGCCAATAAGATGAGCTTTTGTTTTCAGATAAGCAATTGTTTTCACTCCTTACAGCACTTGTAGCTTTTGTTTACTGAATATAACATCTCCTGCACTTGTCAGTGTTACTGTCACAGCTAGTTGAGGAGAAGCTAAATATGCTAATCACTGCCATAGAAACACCTACAGCCTGACAAGGTGAGAAAACTGTTTAACTTCTTGCCAACCATCCTTTGACTTTAAAGGGAACCTGTCACATAGGTTGTGCCTCCCTGGCTGAGGACAGCACAAGCTAGTGTCAGACCTGCTGTTTCCAGTGCTGTGCCCCTTATTCTGTAAGATTCTGTAGTTTTAGAGTATTTAATGCTCAAATCTGCAGTTTTCAGCCAGAAAAGAGTCATGAAAAGAGTCAGTTTTTCATGCCCCCCACCTGAGGTTAACCCCGCCCACCTCAACTTAGGCAGGGTTCACACGGCTTATTCATGGCGTAATTGTGGGACGTATTTCGCCTGCAATTACACCGTGTGCTCCGGAGAGGGGGGGGGGGGAGGCGGCCAGTCCGCCGGCCCCATGGACATTCATTATTCACGGCGCGTATACGCCGTGAATAATTGACATGTCACTTATCTCCCCAGAGAGGAGATATAATCCAAAGTTCTCTATGAGAACTGTGGATTACCGTAATGACTAGGACGTATTTCGCCCGTATTTGAGTGCAGTATGGCGCGAATTATGGGCTGAAATACGTCCCAGTCATTGCCATGTGAACATAGCCATAAAGCTATTATTTTGAATAGGAAGAAACATGTGATATACTGCCAGGTGGGTGGGGCTAGCCTTTGGTGGGCGTGGTTAACACCTGCTCATGAATAAGATTTGAGCACTTAATGCTCTAAAACTGCTGCATCTTACAGAATATGGGACCAAGCGCTGGAACACAGCATGTTTATCACTAGCTTGTGCTGCCCTCAGCAAAGGGGGCATAAACCATGTGACAGGTTCCATTTACATGTCCGGGCATCGGCAGTTTTATTTCACATAGATGTTTTGAAACTTCCATGCAGAAAGCACAGCTGTACATTAATAATACAGCTGCCTGGGTGGAAAGCTAATTATCAGCGTTAGCTAGGTTCTCAACTGTAAAGACAGGGACAGTTTATTACCGTGCCTGCCTTCTCAATCACTGTGTATACAGCACTCAATAAGCGCTGTATAAACACAGGAATGAAGCCTATTGAATTCATGCTTCCTGGATCGGCAGTCATGTGAACGCCAGTGTTTGGTAACTGCCTGAGCTTCTGGGTCTTTTTATATCCAGATCAGATCTGCAGTCAGTGCAGGGAATGTATGTCCCCTGGAAATAAAATAAAAAAAAATGATATAAATGTGACCCCAAAGGTCTTTATTTTATTTTAATGGGGGCAGAGTATGTAAAATAAAATAATGAAAAAAAACCTACACATACAAAATTACATTTTATTACAATAAATACTAACAGCCCACCCCGTAAATTGGGTGCCGCCCCCAACTACCTTAAAACTTTATATCACCTATATTACAAACTTATTTCAGCGCAATTTTAACTGTTGAAAAAAGAAATGTGTAAAACAAACCATTTTTTTCTGATATATAGTATAGTAAAGTTACATAAAACTAAAGCTTCAAATATTATGGAAAAAGGACAAAAGAACTAGTAGAATAACCTGAGTGCAAGTAATGATTATAGTGTTCAAACCGACGTGTACTAAGGAGCTGGTTAAAAAGAAGCCTATTCTATACTTTCCCCTGGTCCTCAGTTCCAATCAATACTTTTGGTTGCGTGGAAGCAAAATGTTATACCAACCACCAACAATCTGAGCTGACCTTCTGTCCAACAAGACAGAGCAGCTGGTTAGGACATTGTGCAAAGCAGGGAATCAATTCTGTTATTTATTATTGACCCAAAATTTTTTGAGAGCATGTCACTGAGTTTTTCTGTGTGCTAGCCAAGATTTCACCTTTTATAGCATGTGCCAGCCACAGATGCCCCTTAAACCTTGTGGCATCGACACAAGCCCACCCTACACCCAATGTAAAGCAAAGAAATCAATCCTTAGCAGACTTTAGCAGCCACAGTTGCTTCCCTTACAATCTGTAGCAAATGAGATTTCCTAATTACAGCTGAGGTGAGCCACAGATATCCCCACACTGCTAGCCCAAAGCGGTGGGGGTCGCAAAAGTTGCAGATGCCTTCCATTACAGTGATAGCCATAGATGCCCCATTCCATTAAAGCTACTGTCACAAATGTCCAATATAACATTTTTAAACAGGTAATAGGCACCAGTCATCACAATCTACTGACCGTCTTTCAACAATTGAACAAAAATTATCAAGTGATTGTTTGGCCACCTCATAGCTGTGTCTTTCTGACTGCTGTCACTCTCACAGCAAGGTGCACTTTCCTGTGTCTCCCATTTCTGTTTATAGGAAGATTCCACTACTGCTGCCTTCTCTCTTGCCTCTCTCACAAAGATCACCTGCCTCCAAGGCACTAATGGCGATTGCATAGCACCACCTGAATCCATGGATTCTCTTAGTCTGTCTCTTGCAGCCCAGAACCACCTTTGACTTGTTGTGTCTTATGCTACTGCGCCTGTGGTTGTTCGTCACCCACAGGTAGGAACACAGGCTTTTGTCACAACACACAATCAACTATGTAGTGGAAATCCCACCCACTTTGTACAAGCAGCGGGGATTACCCTAAATCTGTTAACTCAACCACATAGTCTTCCATTCACCTCTGTCAGTCCTCCCTACTGGTCCTCCTAATGACCGCCATCGTAGTGTGAGGGCAAAATACAGAAAAAGCTGATGGAGAGTGAATCCTGGGTCGGGCAGAAGCATTTATCTAATGCACCATGTGGCGATATGTATTTCATTAATGCTCTTGTAAAGATGCAGATGGATGGATTGTGTATTGGGGATGATGGGTGGAGTAGTAATCTGTGTGGTGCACCAGCGATTGAATAAAAGCAGACACCAATTTCCCGGGAAACTTCAGGCTCTTACTCATGGCTGCATTCAGTTGTGGATGTTATAAATTTGCGTCAGGTCAACGCACAACACTCTAGTATGCATGGCCCACCCAACACCCTAATAATTGACTCTTTTGACAACCTCTCTTGATTCTGACCCATTCCATCCATGTAGGATGTTGGCAACTGGCGCTGACCCCCGACCCTGGGTCACAGATGACTCTCTCCTTCTCTTGGTATCCTTGGTTTACTGTTCTTTTTCTGGCTGTTCTTATTCTTTCTGTGAGTGAGGTGCAAACCCCGGCATGTCCTATCTATCGCTGGCTGATAGTTAGGGTTACTTTTTACTGCTGCTTACAAACAACCGGTAACTTGTTGAACACTGAACTGGAACTTCCTCAGAGCTAACAGCCTTTTCTATTTAAATGTATGAATCCTAGCACCTCCCCTGTTAGCTCAGTGATTGGCTGCTAGCCCAGCAGCACTGTGTCAACACTCTTAGCTCAGTTAACTCCTTCCTACCTACCTACAATGACACAGCAATCTCAACAGTTATACCTGTATACATTCCTATATTTAGGCATTTTAATTCCTTCCTATACCAGAGTTACACTATATAAATAAATATATATATATATATATATATATATACACTAAACAGAAATTTACATTTCCATCTCTTTACACACTCTTTTAATTTTGCATGTTAGTATATATGTTACGAGGTGTGCCATGGTACCCGCTCTGTGTTGTGGACGCACTCATCCCTATGTTCATCAGGGCTGTTGTTACTCAGCTCTTCCTGCTTCTGCTCCTCCTGCCAGTTTTCTCTGGCCGGTGTGCTAACTGCTTTCTAGGGCATTCAAGTCTACTCTCAGAGGATGCTGGACCTTTTATGAGGTCAATTCCTCTCTTCACCTTTGCCAGTGTATTGGTGTTCATCCTGAGCCTTAGGGTATGTTCATACGGGGTAATTGCAGCGCGCATTTCGCCACTTATTTGTGCTTTAAAACAGCTGAAATGCGCGCCGCAATTACGGTAATTCATAGCTCTCATATAGAACTATGAATTACGTCTCGCCTCCCTCGGCATACAATTCTTTGTGGCGCCTACGCGCCGATGATAGTGTGAGTGACCAGCGTGTACTTTTAAAACACCTGGCATATTGTGGCGTGTACAGTAGGTGCACCAATATGCCGTGTAAGCATACCCTTAGAATTTTTGTTTGGTATTCTGATTCTGACCTGTGCCTGTGAACTTGACTATCCTCTGCCTGTCGTCTGCCTTGACATTACCATGAGTGGCCTGATCACATTTTGCCTGCTGCCTGCCTTGACCTTTTTGCCTGCCCATCAACCAAGTTTCTGCCAGCTCCTCCTGTACCACGCTAGCACCTTCACTGTCATTGCTAGTGGCCACATCAAGGATAGCAACCTGGGAGTCCCTCACAGCAAACTTCTTAGACTCCGCTCCTTGGTGTAGTTCAAAAAGTTATGTCTTGCGGCGACCAAGGGGATCCACTACCCTCACTCGTTACAATATGTAATAACACTCATTGATACTTAAGATGGGATGTGCTACATCATTTTTGTTCTCTACTCATGCTCCTAGACTTTGTTATAATTGTGGACCTGTGAAGGTGAAGAGAAAAGCAGAGCGAAAGCTAACAGTTGCATTACTGAAATATCAAAGCCTGAAGAATAAGATCACAGCATGCTCTATTCTAAGGACTATTCATAACCCAATATTAGTGTCTCAAAATTAGGAAGGTGTACCCTCTTCCATCAAAAGTCCATTTATTGAATATCCATAAAAATATAACATGAAACACAGGGTGCATTACCCACCCAGGGTGATATACCCTGTTTCATATACAATATCTAGCTGGCATTGCACCCTGTGTTTCATGTTATATTTTTATGGATATTCAATAACTGAACTTTTAAGAAGCTGGTGCATATTTCTATTTTTGAGTTCTTTGCAAGTGGTCACTGGGCACCATGTTTCCTATTTTTCAGATGAGCTGAATATTGCTGAATATTAGTGTCTTGGAGAGTTTGTGCACAAAAAAATGCAGTAAGGCCAAATAAACATAACATGAATGCCAGTGTTCACATTATACACTTGTAATACACTATGGCATCTCCTGTACCAGAAAGCAATGTGGCTAATCATTAACATTATACATGTCATAACCCCTTCGGAAAAATCTAATTAAGGCATCACTCTACAGGGTTCTTAGACACTTCTTTGTCTACCCCAGTTACACCCTCTTTGCACACTACTGCCCTAGATCAACAATTTCTGATTATTTATGTGATCGGCAAGCATTTCATACACACAAGTATTAATAAATTACATTTACATGACTATAGGTATTGTATTGTCAAGTTGATTTCTTCCCCTAGGGACCATATAAATTGTGTTCATCTTGTCTTCTGTTTGGGTCTTCAGTCTTCTCAATGGCAGGTTCATGATCCTCATGATTGTATCCATCCATCTTATTGCTAGTCAATCCTTCTTTTCTTCCCCACCTCAACTGCAAGCAGAATTGATCTTTCTTATAAGCTTGGTCTTCTTCGTGAATGATGTTTAGTGCTTCATATGGAAGAATTTTGATTTTGCCAGGAATATTTATCCACATCACATGGCATTGGACAAAAAAACTCACTGAAAACCAAATTCTAAAACCGTTCATAAAACTGAGTTTTTAGTTCAGTGCATTTCAAAAACAGCTCAAAAACCAACCTTTGTTTGTTGCGTTTTACGACTTTAGTGCTTTTTTGGTGCATTTTTTTGCGGAAATGCACAGTATTAATTGCTGTGGATTTCAGCAAAAAACACGGCAAAAAAAGCGCCAAAAAACATCTGTTTACACAGACTTCAATAGTCAATTTTCTGCTCTGTTCTGGCATTTTTTGCAACGTTTCAAGAAAACACTGGAAGCAGAAATGAGCAGAAAAAAATGTTCTGTGAAGACTACAGAATATTTTTACTATTATAGTCTATGAGCTCTATTTTCAGTCTTTCTTCAGCAGTATCAAAAAAGCGAAAAACACTGAAAAAAACTACTGAAAATGTGTGCAATGGAGACATAGCTTTAGGCCTCTTTATCAATGCCAACAATCAGAATATTTCACTTGCCCCATTTCTTATCTTATCTGTAAGGAGCTACAGAATATAACCTGCAGAGTGCTTGCCTTTGGTTTCATGCGCGCTTAATAAAATGGCTACCTCAAATGGGCTAAATAGGGAGTACCTCCCCCCTGAGTTACATAGATATGGTAATGTACCATGTGCAGCCACTTTGGTAGTCTGTCAGTGATGGCATATATATTAAAAATATGTCAACCATTCTAATAAATGGTCCTTATCCTTGTCCTAAATCTAAAGTTGTTTTACACACTCTTGTTAGGATCTCGTCCTCTTCCTCATTGACCAAACCTGATAACCATCCATGTCTAGTAAAGAAGAAGAGGGTAAATAACAACTCAACTGGTTACCTAATGACTAACACCAGCTTGATCGCATTTTAAGCCAATCAAATTGAATCGAATAATATGACTCATTGTCAGTTTTTGCCTGAAGGTGGCCGTGCACATTAAATTAAAGCAGCTATTAGATCAGTCAACAATCTATATATTGAGACAGTACAACAGTCCTCAAATGAAGGGCCTGATTAAAGTTGGGGCCCTATTCTACTACTAAAACCTAGAGTAAGTGATCCGATACATCAGTCACATGTAGGAGGTGCATCCAGGTACTCAACTGAAGTGCATTGAAGTTGTGGAGTTAACTGTGTCAGTCTTCTTATAGATGTTAACTCATCCCCAAAACAGTAATTTTTTGGGATAATGCTTTCATTTTCTTTTTTTTTATCCCCATCTTCCAAGAGCCATACCTCTATTTTTCCATTGACACAGCCATATGAGGGATTGTTTTTGTAGAACAGGTTGCATTTTTGATGGTATTATTTAATGTTCTATACAATGTGTCAAGGGGAATGGAAAAAAAAATACATGCAGCATTATTGTTTGGGTTTTGTTTTTAAGAGCCTTCCCATGTGGTACAAATGACATGTTATCTTGATTTGAGGGCCAGTACAATTATGGTGTGCCAAATGTATATAGTTTTTGATATGTTTTACTACTTCAACATTTTGAATACTTTACAATGACTTTTTTTGGGTTCTAAAAACAGACAACAATTGAGGAAGCAATTGATTGGCAAAACGTACGTCGGGGTTATTGGAGGTACATGGACTACACATAAATATGGTGTAACGGATCGGGGTAGTGGATCCACTGGGCCACTGCAAGCGGTGGTACGGGCCACAACAGGGAGCGGAGTCTAAGTGGGTCCCGGTTTTCACCAGAGCCCGCCGCAAAGCCGGAGGGACTTGCTGCAGCGGGATTCCACCAGGTCGCTACCCTTGAGGTGACTTGCTTGCGGTGGTAGCCGAGGTGCAGCATAGAGCAGAATCGACAGACAAACTTGTAGTCGGGGACGGGCCAGAAGGTCAGGGCAGGCAGTGAAGGTTCGTGGTCGGAGAACGTAAGCCGGAGGGACTGGTACACGGAAACGGCAACCGGAACACAGAAGAGCCTTCCTCGCATAGGTATGGGCACTATGGATTCGGCAAGGTGCTTCCGGGAGGTGGAGCAATATATAGGGTCAGCGGCCGGCATCAGCCAATTACCGGCGCACTGGCCCTTTAAATCCAGGAGAGTCGGCGCGCGCGCGCCCTAAAGAGCGGGGCCGTGCGCACCGGCTGGCAGACAGCCGCGGGGAAGCAGGAGCGTGGTCTGGTAAGTGACTAACTTGAGCTTGTAAGCCACCGAGTTGATCCTTTTCAGCACCACAAATGGACCGAGATACCGGGGGCCTAGCTTGTAGCTAGGGATCTTTAGGCGAACGAACCTGGATGATAACCAGACCTTATCCCCGGGGGCAAAATATGGAGAAGGTCTCCTGTACCTGTCCGCTTAGAGTATAGTCAGGACAGAGGCCCATTGCAGAGAACGCTGAGTGTCACTCCAGATGGCATTCAAGTCGCGAACTAGGGTATCCACCGCAGGAACATCCGAGACAGGCACCAGTGGGAGGGTAGGGTGGGGATGACATCCATACACTACAAAAAATGGAGATGCACCAGTCGGTGCAGAATCCAATGAATTATAGGAGAACTCCGCCCAGTTGTCCTGTCGGGTGGAGACGAAATGGCGCAGGTAACTCCAGGATCTGGTTGACCCTCTCCACCTGCCCGTTAGACTGGGGATGATACGCAGAGGAGAAATCCAGCTTCACCTTTAACTGGGTGCAGAGAGATCACCAGAATCTTGACATGAACTGCACTCCGCGGTCAGAAACGATATGAAGAGGGAGACCATGTAAACGGAAAATATGCAGAAAAAAAAGACTCGCAAGGCGAGGTGCAGAAGGCAGGCCAGGCATAGGCACGAAGTGCGCCATCTTTGAGAAGCGATCCACGACAACCCAAATGACAGTGTTACCAGCGGATGACGGAAGATCTGTAATGAAGTCCATGGCAACATGGGACCATGGGCGATTAGGAACCGTCAAGGGTTGAAGTAAACCCGCAGGCCTAAGGTGAGGCGTCTTGTTGTGGGCGTAAACTGGACACGATGCCACAAAGTCCTTGACATCCTTCACGAGGTCAGGCCACCAATAACAGCGGGCTATGAGAAGTCCCGTCTTCCGCACACCAGGGTGGCCAGCCACTCCTCTAAGGCTAACTTAATAGCCAGAAGCTCACGGTCTCCAATCGTATAATTCTTCTCGGCTGGAGAGAATGTTTTCGAAAAGAAACCACACGTGATGGTCTTGCCCTTAGGATCATGCTGAGCGAGCACCGCCCCAGCTCCCACGGAAGAAGCATCGACCTCCAGGAAAAAAGGCTTCTCGAACACACAACGAAACTCCTTGAAGAAGGTCCACAGATCCGATGTCACCGGGTCGCCTTTGTCCCATAGAGGTGTGGCCCAGGCCAGTTCCTTCCCGGAGAGTAAACTGACCACGAAAGCCACCTTTGACCGTTCAGATGGAAACTGGTCATCCATCAGTTCCACGTGCATGGAGCATTGTGTAAGGAACCCCCTGTAGAGTTTCGGATTGCCGTCAAACTTAATAGGTAGCGACAGACGGAGCTTGGGTCCCACGGAGGCAGACAGACTGGCTGGAGTAGGAGGAACCACGGGAGGAGACGGAGGCCGTTGCTGAGAGGCAATAAGTTGCTGCATCATGGCGATCAACTGGTCAAGTTGCTGTGCCCGTTGCACCAGTTGCTGGGACTGCTGAGCCACGATAGACGTAAGGTCCTCCATACTAGGTAAAGGCACCTTGGCGGGATCCATGGCCGAATCCAACTGTAACGGACCGGGGTAGTGGATCCACTGGGCCACTTCAAGTGATGGTACGGGCCACAACAGGGAGCGGAGTCTAAGTGGGTCCTGGTTTTCACCAGAGCTCGCCGCAAAGCCGGATGGACTTGCTGCGGCGGGATTCCACCAGGTTGCTACCCCTGAGGTGACTTGCTTGCGGTGGTAGCCGAGGTGCAGCATAGAGCAGAATCGACAGGCAAACTCGTAGTCGGGGACGGGCTAGAAGGTCAGGGCAGGCAGCGAAGATTCGTGGTCGGAGAAGGTAAGCCGGAGGGACTGGTACACGGAAACGGTAACCGGAACACAGAAGAGGCATCCTCGCATAGGTATGGGCACTATGGATTTGGCAAGGTGCTTCCGGGAGGTGGAGCAATATATAGGGTCAGTGGCCGGCATCAGCCAAATACCGGCACACTGGCCCTTTAAATTCAGGAGAGCCGGCGCATGCGCGCCCTAAGGAGTGGGTCCGCGTGCACCGGCCGGCAGACAGGCGCGGGGAAGCAGGAGTGTGGTCGGGTAAGTGGCTGCGCCCTAACGAGCGAGTACGGCCGCGGATCGCGGCGCTGCTCGGTACGGGCGCAAGCAGGGATCCCGGGTACCGAGTGCGTCCGCAGCCCGAAGTGGGTAATTTACCTTAACTTTACTCAATAGAATCGGTATATACTTGTGTATTGGTCCAGATTTAACTATTTATGAGCAGTGTATAATTATTATAGAATATTTAATTAATACATTGGAAACTGTTCTTTTTGTGTATGACCTTTTATACACTATTTATTACCCTATAGTGTTTATACTTTTGGTATTGTTATGCGCCTCTTTGCATTTAACTCTGGGATCTTGTTTTATGTGATATTATGAGATTTTAATATTATTCAATAAAGGATTTTTGTTTTATTTAGTGGTGGACTAAACTCCTTTTTTCTCTTTTGTAAATTATATGTTTTTGGAGTATTCCATTATTACTACTTTTTTGATTGTGGATTTTTGGGGCATTTTTTGTTAATAAAACAGACAACACAGTGCAGTAAGATATTACTGCCAAATTAAACTTTGCTACATCCCTACATGTTGGAGGAGTTTAAAAGAGAGATCCTACACACAAATGTTAACTGGTTAGGCTTGCTAAACACCCATTGGGAGAGCCCTAATTTCCTAGATAAATAAAAAATAGGTATCGTAGATACCAGGGACAGTGTGTAGTGGAAGCTCCATAGGTAAGGATATGGAACTTATGCCTCAAGCACCCTCTCTGTTACTCAGCTGCACCACATCCACTCTCAGCAGATATGGGATTTTATAACGCCTAAATGTTTGTTCTCCTAAGATAATTGTTGAGCATTTAGCCCATATCTAATACTATACTATCTATACTTGTCATCTGCTAGTTGTTCTTTATAGAGTAAGCAGCTGATATGATTGTCACTTTTATTATTTGTCCATATTATTTGGAAACAATGTTCTCAAATTTAAGGTAACTTTTACTTTTTGCACATAGTAGAAGGGCACCCCATAGAGGTATAATGAGGACAGTTAGGGAAAACTTTATTGTCAGGAGATAAAGAGAGATATGGCATGTCTTTAACAACCACAATATCAACAATGAGCTAATGAAGAGTATTCAATAATGATTCTGTAACATTTTGATGATGGATCCTCTTTAACTTTACACCTTTGCAGAGTTGTAATTGATATATTTTTTCTAAAAAAAAATAACCATGAGTGTTTCTATCACAGATGGTGGGGACATGAAATGTCAGAAACCATAGTGATTAGTCTGGCACTGAAATGCGTCCCAGCAGGTTGTCGTAGACATGTGTATTCTTTTATGCTGAATTTAATGAGTAAGTCAAGTGATTTCTTGGTACTTTTTAAATTACCACAGTACCTTTATTAGCAGAAAAAACATACTTTTCCTTAAAGAAAGAAGGCTATACTTGCATTGTTATAAGGGTGCATTGTTATTAAGACTGCATAGTAATGAGGGTGAAATGGCTTGGACTCTTAGGGCATGTCCCCACGGTAGAGGACAAATACCGGTCGCTTTATCCGGCCAGTATTTGTCCTGTTATAGTGCCACTGCCACGGGGGTGGGGGCTGAGGGGGGGGCAAATTTTCTCTGCGATGAGTGGAGAAAAGCCCTCCCCCTTCCCATTGACATGCACATACTCCATGCACATATTCCGTCCAAAAACCAGACGGAAGAATGTGCATGTTCAATGTTTTTCGGGCGGCCGGTGGTTTGAAAAACTGCCGGGCAGAAAACCCGTGCAGTGGGGACTGCTGCACGGGTTTTCCATAGAGCCCTGTTGTGCTCGTTTGCAGCCAGTTTTTCAGAAGGTCTGCAAAACCGCAAACCGTCTGAAAAACCGGCCGCAAACCCGTGCCGTGGTGACATGGCCTTAGGCTCCAATATCCTGTGGATGGTTCAAGTGATTTAAGCGCCTGGCTAGACCATTGTCTTTGCTGAACTGCCTTGTAACTGGCCATACAAGAAAGGACAGAAATGCTGGGGGCATGTAATCAGTCTAGGTGCTGAGGTGCTGAAGTTATAGGCACTAATCAGGATTCAAGGGCAATGGATGTGAGAATGTTAATTGTATATAGGTACTGACATGTGTCTAACAATGTAGTAGTGTCTCTTCAAAATAATTTCTCTAAATTCAGCAGGTATGGCTTACACTGCTATATTGAAAATAATGGTCTACGTGAAAAATGATCTTGGAAATATTCAATATTCATTGCTTTTTTCTACTCATCTTTTTCTTAATATTTGGAATTGCTGCTGCACTGCACGATTCCACTGTCTTATGCAGGCTGAAATGATCCACAGGAGAGCAAAGGAAACCCCCGGTGTGCCCATGGGTATGGTGTGCCCCTGGGAATGACAGGCTTTGTGCTGCTTTACAGGGAAAAAATAGATAAAGAAAGGCAGAAAACAAGAGTCATGTGCATTATTTGCAGTCAGATACAGTTTCCGTAGGGGGTGCCAAAAATCAACTCCAGTGGAGGGCCCCTAAAAACAATTCCTCTGGTGGGACCCAGACACTCCAGTTTTACCTTGGTCTTCCAGTACATTGGCCTAAATCCATTCTAAGGATTGTCATGCAGTTTTTACTTCTGTTTTTAATACCCTTTAACAGTAAACAGAAATATCGAATGTATTTATTACTTTAATCTTTCTATTTGAAGTCTTGTCTGTAGTCATCTGTATGGCAAGAAATCAAAAGCAGAGTAAGTCCAAAGTCAGCACAGCTCAACTGTCTGTGCTCAATCAATCAATCAGTCAATATGTTAAGCAGTCAATCAATTAAGAATCGTGTAAGTCGGTAATATTCTTTTAACCAAAACGACCTTTGTTTTTGCCTTTCCAAGGACAAGGAGAACCCGTTTAACCACTTTACAGGGCGTGACATAGTACAATATACAATTAGAACATGACTACATCCAAATGATTGGTTAAGATATCAGGCGAAAAACAGTACATGATTTACTAAGTAAGATTAATCAGTTCATTATTCGCCAACAAAATTACATTATGGCAGCATTCTGATCTACAGTACTAGGACTAAGAAATTTGGAAATGACCAATTATAATTCAGTGACTCAGAATTATGGGTCAATGCATAACATTACACAGTTCTTTTTTCTTCATCAAAAGTGAGTTTTTAAAATCACTTGTGATGGGATTAAATGGAAAAGGGAGTTTATTTATGGAAGAAAGCAATCTAGGAGTCACAGAAACATAATTAACCACTTCTCACAGTCATCGTCGGCAATGCATCAAAACTTTCATAAGGCGGCTTTCTGTCATTACTGAGACAATAAAGGAGTCAGTTATTTTATGCATGCTTTATTGTCAATAGGGCTCTGTTTATTGATGTATTACAGTGGCAGAGCCATCGATGTGATAAACAGCTCCGACTTTTGAATCAATTTGCCGTTTGTCTTTGTTGAAACCACCAAGAGAAAGAATTAAAAAGTTTCCATTGGTTTTGGATCACAAAGTGAATGACACCAAGGGATTCAATAAAACCAACGATAAGGATCAATGCTGAGATTTAATGGTCACGTAGTTCTAATCACTGACAATTAGATTCCCTTAAAATGTCTCTTATGTATTGTATTTGCATATTAAGCGGTGGATATAATATAGATCAGTAGTGTTACAGTAGGATTAAGCTTAGAATACAAAAACACTGATGTTAAAGCGGTTTTTCCTTCAAAGAATAATAATGTCCTATTTCTAGTATTTGCTGTCCTTTTTTTGATTGGTGGGGATCTGACTGCTGGGACACTCTCCAAGCTAGAGAATAAGGGCATGTCCCCACGGCACGGGTTTTCGGACGGTTTTTCAGCCGGTTTGCTGTTTTTCAGACCGCCTGAAAAACCGGCCGACAATGAGTACAATGGTGCTCTATGGAAAACCCGTGCAGCAGTCCCCACTGCACGGGTTTTCCATCCGGCGGTTTTTCCGCCTGCGGTCCGGCCGCAAAACATTGTGCTAGCACAATCTTCCGTCCGGTTTCCGGATGGAATCTGTGCAAGCCAATGTGAAGGTGGAGGGCTTTTCTCCGCTCATCGCGGAGAAAAGCCGCCCCTCCCTCCCCTGCGGCCGTGGGGACGGCTGCAAAACAGGACTAATACCTGCCGGCAAACAGACCAGTATTTGTCCTGCGCCCTAAAGGGTTTGAAGCATTACCCTTCACATTGGCGCCGCTACGCAGGACACTACAATTCAGCTCCAAATGATTGAGGCTAAGCTTCATTTTCAGCATATCATAATGATGAGATGACGAAACCCCTTTAACAAATCTGACTGAGCTACACCTCACCTTCTTTAAAATATCAGTCCACTCATGAGCTCAAAAATGATATTTATGTCAATTCTTCTAGGTGATGCCAGCTTCTATTTATTTTTTTTATTTTTCCCAGATCTTTTTCCTTGGCTGCTTTTTTAGTTAAATATTTTTATTCAAAGACTTTTTGATATTATAAAAGAGGAAAAAATGTCCCGACAAAGAAAACTCCTGTTCAGACAGGGACTATTTGATATAATTGCCGCATCAGCGTCACCAGTCTCAACTGTTTATGCATCCAAGTGAGAACTACTAAGCTTACTAAGGGCGACATGTATGAAAGGGTTTTTCACCCTTTTTCTGGCATACAATGCACCTAACTGGGCCGGCTACGAGGAGTACCAACTCTCAGAGACTGTGTGGGCTGTGTGAAAATGTCAATGTGAGTAACCTGAATGTGAGTAACCCGCCAGCAGATAGTGTGGAAGTTGATGTACTGTGGCCCAGTAAGTAGCCTGGACATTCTATTCCTGTTGACATGTATGCTGTTTTGTCAAGTGGGCTAGAGGAAGCCCAAGGGGAAGCTAAAAGTGTCTATCTATCTATCTATCTATCTATCTATCTATCTATCTATCTATCTATCTATCTATCTATCTATCTATCTATCTATCTATCTATCTATCTATCTTGTGAGGGGGGACCAGCAACAGGTAGGCAGCGGGGTTTCAGCCGACGGAGACAGTGACACAAGACTTCAAGTTCCAGTCCAGGCGTTTCCTGGGTTTATTATAGCAGGTGCAAAACGGAAAACAAAACAAGCCTCAGGCTAACAGACAATAAAGACCTGCTCGGCTGAGCACTTACTAGACACAGTGTTCCCTGACTATTCTTTAATACAGCTCAGTACTCACAGCAAGGCTTCTCTACAATGGGTCTTTCCTTTGAGGCACAGAAAATACCGCAGAACCCACACACAGGGCTGCAGACCCAGGTTTTATAGGCCTGATACCAGCCACACATGGTGCGTGGGAGTGGCCACCCACCCTTCCCTTTGACCACTCCAGGAAGAGCCGACCCAGACAAAAGCAGATTGGAACCGCTTATACTAAAACATGTCAGTAACATATTGTGACTGACACACAAACTGTCGGTCTTCCTTCACTGAGACCAGGCTTCTCTGTGACACGTATTGGTCCACATACTCCCCAAAGCCGCCTAGGAGAGCACTCTAGGGGAAATATATCTTCCCTCCACCACGCCACCTGTCACTGTCTCACTATATATATATATATACACAGTTGAATCCAGAAGTTTACATACACTAAGATTACTATGCCTTTAAACAATTTGGAACAGTCCATATGATGATGTTATGTCTTTGAAGGCTTCTGATAGGTTTATTGGTAACATCTAAGTTAATTAAAGACACACCTGTGGATGTATTTTTGAATACACACCAGAAACACACTGCTTCTATGTGTAACATCATGGTACAGTCTAAAGAAATTAGCCAAGATGTCAGGAAGAGAACTGTGGACTTGAACAAGTCTGGTTCATCCTTGGGTGCAATTTCCAGATACCTGAAATTGTCTCGTTCATCTTTACAAACAATTATACACAAGTACAAACAAGATGGGAATGTCCAGCCATCATACCGCACCTGAAGGAAATGGATTCTGTGTCTCAGAGATGAAGACATGTGTCTGGTATGTGCATATCAACCCAAGAACAAAAGCAAAAGACCTTGTGAAGATGCTGGCGGAAGCTGGTAAGATTGTGTCATTATCCACAGTAAAACCAGTACTGTATGAACATGGGCTGAAAGGCCACTCTTCCAGGAAGAAGCCATTACTCCAAAAGAAACATATAAAAGCCAGATTAATGTTTGCAGATGCACACAGGAACAAAGACCTACATTTTTGGAGCCATGTCCTGTGGTCTGAAGAGACTAAAATTTAACTGTTTGGCCACAATGACCATCGCTATGTTTGGAGGAAAAAAGGCAGAAGCCTGGAAGCCTAAGAATACCATCCCAACTGTGAAACATGGGGGTGGCAGCATCATGTTGTGAGGTTGTTTTGCTGCAGGAGGGACTGGTGCATTTCAGAAAATAGATGGCATTATGAGGAAAGAAGATTATGTGGCAATATTGAAACAACATCTTAAGGCATCAGCCAGGAAGTTAAAGCTTGGGCAGAAATGGGTCTCCCAAATGGACAATGACCCGAAGCATACTGCCAAACTGGTTACAAAGTGGCTTAAGGATAACCAAGTCAATGTTTTGGAGTGGCAATCACAAAGCCCTGATCTCAATCCTATAGAAAATTTATGGGAAAAGTTGAAAAGACAGGTGCGAGCAATGCAACCTACAAACATGGCTCAGTTACACCAGTCCTGTCAGGAGGAATGGGCCAAAATTCCTACCAACTATTGTGAGAAGCTTGTGGAAGGATATCCAAAACATTTAACCCAAGTCATACAGTTTTAGGGCAATGCTAACAAATACTAATGAAATGTATGTAAACTTTTGACTTTGAAGAAAGTAATAAAAATGCCCTAAAAATTCTGTCTCTCCTTATTCTGGCATTTGGCAAATATAAATAATTTTGTTAATCCTAATTGACCTAAAACGGGTGAGCTTGACCTGCAGTCATCAAGCTCTTACTGTATCACCTGACATGTTTTGTAACCTTCAAGCATTTAAGCTAATGATGCAAAAAAAAAAAAAATATTAACATTTTGTATTCGTTATTTAAAGGGAATCTGTCGGCAATTTTTTTTTTTCTTATTAAATCAAGCCCCTGATCCATATTCTTTTCCTCTCAGTCGTTTTTATTTCCTGATTGTAGATTTCTCTATTCGGCCGTCTGTATATGATTGAGGGGAAGACATTCTTGCTTGCATTGCTTTAACAGCAGTCAGAGAGATACTTTGCAGCAGCTTCATGCAGCTTCATGCACATAGAGAGTTTCTGTCCCATACACTTGTATAGGAAAGTTTTCACTGTGAAGGGAGGGAGAGGGGAGCTGTGACATCTCCTCTTGTGACTGGTGGAACTTGTGTTATCTGTATACAATGGTGTCTCCTTTCAGTGTGACCCTGCTTTTACTGATAATGAGCAGACTGCTGAAAAGCTCTCTAAACAGAACAGGAAGTATCAGATGATTATTAGGCTTAGTGGCCAAAGTGAAAACTGCAGGACTTAGGAATTATTACAAAAATACTGAAAGTGATATGGAAAATCCAAAAAAAAAATAACCTAAAATTCCTAAAAAAAAATGGGTTTAACATAAAAATGTGAGTTAAACAAGAAGTCATTTTTTGATGACACATTCACTTTAAGGGAAATCCGGTGGGCACCTCTTACATGTGTTTGTTCTAATATGCTGCCTGTAAAATGCAGATGACTCATGGTAGATATATGGATCTCTATGATGCCTCCTACGCCCATAGACAAGGCTAAAGCAAATAAACATTTTTAGACATGTGCTCATGGTTTCTCTAGTGTATTCTCACCACATGTAGGCAAATCATTAAATACATCAAATGGCAGCATCAAGTAAGTGATAAATCAAAAATACGCAAGCAGGCACAAAAAGTTGCTGTAATTGATGTTTCCAACAGATTTTTTTAGTTTGTATCACAACATGGAATAATGAAAATAAGGGTCTGTGAAGCGGCTTAAATCAATTGCTCATTTAAATAAGAAAGGTTATTACTTGTTTGTTGTCTACAGATGGTCACACACTGTCTTCTTTGCTACTGTGCCTTGGCTATGCCGTCTGCTTTATATTGTGTTTTAAATGCTTTAGTGAACACTAACCTTTATCTTAAGTTTATGAATATTCATTCCTCACATGACCCAGATGAAAAGGTAGAGGGTATATTAGGTAGAGTCAGTGGAATTTCCATTTATTCAAAATGAAGACCCCAGTTTGTTAACCCTGCAAGCCATATTTCTGAGTATGGTCAATAGTTTTTATTCAAGGGAACCATTTTTTTCTCTACAAAATAAGAAAGAAAATAGATATACAGCGAGTGTAATAATAAAATAAGTATTGAACATGTCCCCAATTTTATAATCAAATATATTTATAAAGGTGCTATTGACATGAAATTCTAATCAGATGTAGATTACAACACATCCAATCTACATAAATAAATCAAACCATAGATGTCCATAACTTTATGGGTAATAATAAGAAATGACACAGGGAAAAAGTATTGAACACGCTTACTGAAATGTATTTAATACTTGTACAAAAGCCTTTGTTGGTGGTGACAAGACGCCTCGTGTGTGGAGAAACTAGCCACATGCATTGCTTAGGTGGGATTTTGGCCCATTCTTCCACACAAATACTCTTAAAATCCTACAGGTTCCATTGGCTACTTCTACGAACTCTGAGCTTTAGTTCCTTCCTTAGATTTTCTCTTGGGTTCAGATCAAGTGATTGGCTGGGCCATTCTTGCAACTCTGAAACCAATTGAGGGTTTCCTTGGCTGTGTGTTTGGGATCATTATCTTGCTGAAATGTCCACCCTCGTTTCATCATCATCCTGGTGGATGGCAGCAGATTTTTATCTGATACATTTGTCCATTCATCCTTAAATTATATGAAGTTTGCCAGTGTTGTATGCTGAAAAACATAACCCCACCATAATGCTTCCACCTCCAAACTTCACTGTTGGTATGGTGTTTTTGGGGTGATATGCAATGCCTTTTGGCCTCCTAACATGATGTGTATAATGGCATGCAAAAAGACCAATTTTGGTCTCATCTGACCAGACTATATGTTTCCAGTATTTCACAGGCTTCTCTAAGTGTTGCTGTGCATAAATGCAAGTGAACATGTTTTTTTGTAGAGAAATGAAGTCTTGCATTGTGAGCATGCATACAGGCCATGGAGACTGAGGGCATTATTTATTGTTTTCTTTGAATCAATTGTACCTGTTGAGTCCAGTTCTTTCTGTTGCTTTCTACAGATGTTTTTTGGCTCTTCTATCTTCACTCCTCTATCTGAAATTTTGTGGGGAGCACCAGGTCGTGGCCAATTTATAAATGATGTTCCTTCGATTTCCGGATTGTGGTCACTGGAACTTTCAATAGTTTAAAAAATTCTTCTATAACCAATGTCATCAGTATGTTTTGCTTAAATAAGGTTGTGAAAGCCTTGAGATAGCTGACTGGTTTTACCCATCATTAGCTGTTTCTTGAGTACCACATTATTAAAGAAACCAAGGCCATTAGTTGAACCAGCTGATATTATTTTTCATTAATTGGCAGGATACCTTTTCAATTAGGGTGCTTTCACACGGTGCGTTTTTGATGCGTTTTTGGATGCGTTTTTTGTGCAGGAAGGCACAGCAATTAATGATATACATTGTTGCACAAAAAACGCATCCAAAAAAACGCATCAAAAACGCACCAAAAATGTACCGTGTGAAAGCACCCTTACTGATATATTTCTGTTGGTGTCATGACTTTCTATTGCTTTTTGAACCTCTTTTTCTTCATGTGTTCAATACTTTTTCCCTGTGTCATTGCTTATTATTACATATAACTTAATTTATGGACATCTATGACTAGATTTCTTTGCCTGTTTGAATTGCATGGCTTGTTACTGACATCTGGTAAGAATTTCATGTGAATAACACCTTTAGAAATATATTTACTTAAAAATTTGGTGACGTGTTCAATTCTTTTTTCACCCACTGTACATCTTAGGCCCTTTTCTCTTCAAGTGTTCAACCCCCCTTGGGAGTATTCATTGGGATACCTCAAAAAAGTTATTTCAACGTATACTGCTTTGGAGCGATAGGGATCATTAGAACTGATCTAGCTTCTTTTGGACTACATTTACTCAATTTCCCAATCTTATATGTCACAAACACGTGATCAGGAAATAGAGCAAGCATAGTCCAAAAAAGACTGCACACCCATATGGTCTGCCTGTGGTATACAATGGGATAACTTTCTCAAGGTTTTTTGACAAATACCAGTCCAAAAATTGTAATGTGAATTGGGCCTTTACCAAATGAAGTTAATATTGACAGTAGTACAGAGTCCTGCAGTCATTGGAACATATAGCATTTGTTTTCTGGTGATCAACTCTATAGTGAGTATTGAGTATCCATATATCCAGCCATAGTAAGTTATAATACTTCACAATTAGTAGCAGAAGGATAGGCCTTTCATGATAGTCTGCTTCAGTCTTCTGATCCTTGGTGAGTCTAAGATTAAAGGGGTTGTCTCACTACATTGATTCATTTTACCTCAGTCCTGTTTTCTTGGTTTCACTTTGAATTCAGGGGCGTGTTTACTGGCTTCCACCTGGCTGCAGTAGAAGTCAGGTCTGTAGCTATAGCAACGAGTGCTGGCAGCCTATCAGGAGAGATCAAACAGGTCTTTAGCTATAGCGACCTGAGCAGCTGATGCAGCCCATACAAGAGGGGATATCTAGGAATAGGTAGGACACTGTTACAAAGTGACTTGTTTTTGCAAGATCTTTAACATGAAAAACAATCTTTGTAGTGAGACAACCTCTTTAATGCTTATTAAAATAGTAGTAATGCTTTAATACTATTGTCTGAAATGTCATTATAGGCAGTTTTTAACAGAGGAGTGTTTGCCACAGTACAGCCATTAAAATCAATCTTCCAATTTTATAAATTTTTGCACATTTTGCAAATGCAAAGCATTTTATAATGCCTCCTCTACTTTAGGAATGCTTGATTTATCATGCTGAGTTAAAAGTGAGCAGAATCAGCATTTTGCTTCAGATCTATCACCAATTTCTGACTTAACCACAGTCCAAAAAAAATCAATGCTTTCTTTTAATGAGCTTGTTAACCCTTTAGGCATTGAGTCTCTGACCCTTATAATGGGTTAAAACCTTCTGTCCTGATGTATTGCAGCCATGATATGCAATATGGAGAGCAGCTGGGATAACTGGTAAGCCAAGAAAAATTTAGAAACATTGAATACAATGGTGAAAATAGATGTCAAAAAGAAAACAAACAAAATTTGACATTTGAGGTACAGTATATAGGTGCCTGAATATGAATTTCTTCTGAATATAAGCAGATTTTCTGATTAATTTAATTAATTTTGTGGCTCATTCACTTCTGTCACTTCTTTTTACGGGTTTACAGTACGCAACGCAAAATATGATTGTAAAATCACTGTCGTCTAAACGACAACATTTATTTTGCATGTACATTCTTTTTACCGTATTTTCGGAGCAGATTTCAGCAAAATTACGCGCCGAAATACACCCCACAAATGTCGTATGAACATACCCCAAAGCCAGAGAGACTCTTAAAATACTGCAAACAATAGTAGATGTAACTTTTGTGTATCTACGCATCCTAAATTATATCCATATATAAATTAAAAAAGTAGTGCCACCTTCTAGTGTTGTGCAAATCGCTAGAATATGCCGTAACGCTAAGATTGGTCGGGGTCAGCCACAGTTGATTCTGAGAACGAAGGGACTGATTTTGAGCTTTTTTTTGGGAGGGGGGGGGGGGCAGTTTCACAGTTTCAGCTGCAGCATGTGGTCGAGAATATGTTGACTTGTACTACAGCTGCTTGACCCTTAGGATTGTGGGGGCCAAATAGTCCGATTCCCACCAATCAGGGACTGCCATCACTTTTGATGGTTTGAAAACCCCTTTAATTGTTACTGCATGTGTGTCTCCATAAGACACCTAAAAAATTCTTAAAAACTAAATCTGACTGTAGCTTTAAAGGGATTGTCTAACTACATTTTCATCTTGCCTCTGTCCTGTTTTCCTGGTTTCATTTTGAATTCAGGGCGTGTCTACTGGCTTCCACTAGGCCGCAGTAGAAGCCAGGTCTGTAGCTATAGCAACCAGTGCTTGCAGCCTATCAGGATACATCAAATGGGTCTGTAGCTATAGCGACCTGTGGAGCTGATGCAGCCCATACAAGACGCGATATCTCGGAATAGGTAGGACACTGTTAATGGACATATATTGCAAGGTGACTTGTTTTTGCAAGATCTTTGATATACAAAGCAATCTTTGTAGTGAGATAACCCCTTTAAGGGATCAAAATGCCTGCCTGGCATATCAATCTTTGTAGTTTGTCCCTTCCCTCCTAGTCCCTCTTCTCTGCTTATAGCACTTTTGACAATTTCATAATTAAAGTCATGAACAAAGGAGCTTAATATGACCAATGTTATAGTCTTTTTGTAGATAAGAGATTCTTGTAGAAAATGATGTCTGGGCCATACACATAAATAGTGAAACATTTCTGCACCACTTTTTTACTTGAAACTTAGATTTTCTTAAAAAATTTGTGTACCATGTACAGCATTAAGCTAATTTCTAGTGTTAAATTATTTAAGAAAATATAAAGTAATGAATGAAATGACTTGGGCTTAATTTGAAAATGGTAATTAGATCTTTGTATAATGCAGTCACTTAGTTATTTCACACTGCTTTCAGACTGCTTTGACTATTGGGGGTATATATTTTATGTAATGATTATTGTATTACAACTAACACCTCTCTGTGACCCCAAAATACTTGAGTCATAAAGCCATTTGATATATTCTGGTAGATGTGAACGGATGACTTCTACATCTAGATCAGCATAGGGTTATCATTTAACTATGGCGACCAATTAAACCAGGTTTGTATACATGTGCATGGCAAACCGTCAAAGAAGTTTTGTCTAGCCTGTGACCTGAAAAATATATGTGTGGCTCAGCTTTGAGAGACACAAGTAACCAATAGATTATTAGATTGTTTATGGTGGAACTCAACAGTTTCATCTCATATCAAGGAGATTGGTCAAGACCTTGGCTGAGGGCTGCCACTGGGGAAAGCTCAAGGTAGACAATATTGCTTATAGGGGTTTTCCCACCATGCAGCTTCACAGAACCACAGCCAGCTTCTGACTCAATTCCTGGTCAGGCTGTGGGCGGGTCTACAGCAGTGATTGACATATCAGCTCTGCTGTACATGAGGTTTTGAAGATAGATATGTCAATATGTATGATCAAAACCTCATGTACATGGATTAATTTTTAATGTATATAATTGGGTGAGTTAATAAGATTTATTACAAGTAAGAGACACCTCAAGGATGGGTGGAGCTCCATATAGTGCTCCAAAAAAGCGGAACTCTGGTTGCTGTGGCCAACAAAGAAAGTCTTAGATCTAGACAGTTTTCGTACATGTCCCTCACTTACCATGAGTGAGGTGTGCCAAAAAAAAAAAAATGTCTTTCTGGTCCCGCTACTATATCCAGAAAATTGGTGCCGTAATGATACAATAATATTTCTCATCTTAATATTATTTGGGGCTTATTATTATTATTATTATTAAGTATTTTAAAGCGCCATTGATTCCAGGGCGCTGTACATTCGAGGGGGTTACATACATAAAATAAGTCAAACGAGTACAATGATAAGTTATTAATGACAATTGGCCCGACAGAGAGAGAGAGGACCCTACCCGCGAGGGCTTACAATCTACCAGGAGGGGGAAAGAGACAGGAGATGAGGGGCAGACATGTTTGTGGAGGAAGTAGTGACAGCAAGGTTAGTGTAGGTTATAGGCAAGCCTGAAGAAATGGGTTTTCAGGTTGCTTTTAAAGCTGGTGAAAGTGGAGGAGAGTTTGATGTGTTGGGGCAGTGAGTTCCAGAGTGTGGGTGAAGCATGGGAGAAGTCTGGGAGAAGTCTTATCACATTGTTGGTGGTGTTAACATACATAGATACTTACTGTTTAGTTATATTTTGTTTTTCATGTGACATCCTTTGTTTTGACAATAGACATTGGGCCTCATGTATGAAAACTGTCTAGGTCCAAGACTTTCCTTGATGCCCATAGCAACCAATCAGAGCCCCCTTTTAATTTTTTCAGAGCCCCATATAAAATGAAAGGGGCGGTCGGATTGGTTGCTATGGGCATCAAGGAAAGTCTTGGACCTAGACAGTTTTCATACATGAGGCCCATAATGTGTATCTAACCTCTGGGCTCAGGTCCGCTCATCCTTAAAGGGACTGTGTCATCAAAAAAATGACTTATTGTTTAACTCACATTTTTATGTTAAACACATTTTTTAGGAATTTTTGGTTAGGTTTTTTTTAATTTTCCATATCACTTTCAGTATTTTTTATTAATTCTTAAGTCCTGCAGTTTTCACTTTGTCCACTAAGCCCAATAATAGTCTGACACTTTCTGTTCTGTAGAGGGAGATTTTCAGTGTCTGCTCATTATCAGTAAAAGCAAGGTCAAGCTGAAAGGAGACACCAATGTGTACAGATAACACAGAACCCACCAGTCACAAGAGGAGATAGTCACAGCTCCCACTCTCACCTCCCTTCACAGTGATTTCTTCCTAGGTCACAGAGCATGACTAGAAAACTCTCCTATAGACGTCTATGGGACAGAATCAGTCTTAAGGCTCTTATGTGCATGAAGCTGCTGTAAAGTATCTCTCTGACTGCTGTTAAAGCAGTGCAAGCAAGAATGTCTTCCCCACAATCATATATAAACGGCCGAGTTGAGAAATCTACAATCAGGAAATAAAAACGACTGAGAGGAAAAGAATACGGATCAGGGTCTTGATTTAATAAGTAAAAAAAAAATTGGCGGCGATTCCCTTTAAGGTGTCTCTTGCTAGTAATAAATCACAACTCACCCAATTATATACATCAAAAATTAAACCATGTACAAGAGGTTTTCATCATACATATCAAATGACATATGAATCTTCAAAACCTCATGTACAACAGAACTGATATGCGCTAACTTATTACTGTATCATGATTAGATGGGGTGCACAGGTAGATGGGCAGATGCAGGCACAATAGGGATGTAGTTTTGTAGCTTGGCTCTAGTCTCGTGAGAATTCGGCAATTTTCATGCATGCGCAGTAGGTTCTTGTGAATGCTGGGACACAGCTGATAAAACAATGTTATATGTACAGTGGAGCATATGATAGGTTTATAAACACTTATACTCTTATGCATTGATTGATATTGATTACTGATTGGTGTTCTCTTAATTAGCACTAGTATATATAACTGCTAAGTTTTATACAGCATTATTGCTGCCTGAGGAAGGCTGAACTGAGCTGAAACCTTGCACCTATTCTGGAGTATATGCTTTTTTTCATTACAATACTTTTTGAGGGTGTATTTTGGACAAGCTGTGGCCTTTCTTTTTTGGGTTGAATGCATTGAGAGTCCCTATGGCTGATAAGCCAACACATACAGATCAGAGTAATGTACTCCAATAAAGTCAAACCCAAAAGCAACCCAAATAGTTCACCCCATGAACATTTTGGAGCCTTATGAAAAAATATTGCAGATGTTATTTAAAGGGATTGTCTCCCTACATTGATCCAACTTACCTCAATAATGTTTTCTTGGTTTCGCTTTGAATTCAGGGGCGTGTTTACTGGCTTCCACTAGGCTGCAGTAAAAGCCAGGTCTGTAGCTATAGCAACCAGTGCTGGCAGCCTATCAGGATAGATCAAACAGGTCTGTAGCTATAGCAATCTAAGGAGCTGATGCAGTGCATACATGACTTTTGGATATGGGATGAACCCCGCTCTAACTAGTACCCAGTTTACACCCAAGAATAAATGCACAAACACATTCTCCTTTGGTGTCGAATGGCCACAGCTTTATTCAAACCATATAAGTACAACAAACATGGAAGGAGTTAGGTGGAGTGCTAGACAATTGTGTGATATTCCCAGCTGTCTGACATGCAGCACCCGGCCAGACAGCAATAAAGGGGCCGCAGCACGGGTCTGGCTGCCATTCTAAACAGAGCCAGTCCACTTTAGGGGCACCAATTTACCTATAAACCCCATCCCGATTAACCACCGGGCCCCCAA
>JAODAL010015897.1:0-82358 GCA_025379985.1 Phyllomedusa bahiana
TTTTTGCGGGCACACCTTTTTTTCCAACCATTTCTTCACCCAAAAACTAGATGCATCTATGTCATAAATTGGCACAAAATTCCAAGAGGCATGATTGTATTGTTTTTTCTTTTTATACTTTTATGTGCATCAGTGTTGTAGCTGTGAAAGAGCTTCTTATTTTCGGAATAAGTTTCCATTGGTATAATTTAGGGCTGCATAAGAAAGTGTAATCATTTCATTATTTGTTAACTTGTATGAACAATAAAATACAATTCATCTTATGGATTCGGTCCAGATGTGTCTATTCCTATTATAAGTACTTTTTTTTCCCCAAAAAAGTTTCTAATTTTTTTTTAATTTATATTTTATATATTTTTAAATTATTATTTATTTTATATATATTTAATATTTTTTTTTTTAATATTTTTACATTTTTTTTAGTTTTTCTTACTTTACTTGTTTTTGGATTGATTATGTGATTGCCTGATAGCCTTTACTTTTAATAGCAATATTTTAAATAACATTATGTATTTCTATTAATTTGCCGTGAAGGCAACCTTTTTAAGTTTTTTGTTCACGGCAGAGGGAGTCATTTATTTTCATAGGTTGGTATGGCAACAATTGCTTTGTGGGGGTGCTGATAGGAGATACTCTCCCTCTATTAACCGCCTAAATGCTGTAATCAACATTGACTGTGACATCTAGAGGAGTAAAGCGGCTGGGATCAGAGCTAACTTCAATCTTGGCCATTGAATCAGGAGTTTGGCTGTATATTACAGTCTCCTCCCAATGCGTTGGTGAGGACGCTTTGAGCCGCTAATGTAAGCACACTTTACGGGACTCTTCCAGGAGTTCCCCGGTTCGGGAAGGTTTTGGGAAGTTTGGCCTTATTGCATATTACTACATTTGGTAGTACATCTACTGGGTTCATCTGCCTGTGCACTGCAGCTTCATGTTATAGCTTTATCAGAAGTTCTCTGATCTCTATAATATAGTCCTTACACAATAGCAAGTGAATAAGAGTGAATGCGGCACTGTGCCATGTAAATCTCTGTGGTATAATGCCAAGCTTTTTGTGCAGCAATTTAAAAAGTTTTAAAAGTATAAATGAAGGCATTGATCTTTGTTGGGAGTGGACGGGGGGTTTGGGGAGTGATTTATTTGATATATAAAGAATGAAAAAATTAACTGTGTAGGGCACTTTTTAGGGTTATCCAAGCTTTACAGTGGGGTTTTCAGATATGTTTGGTTTTTAGACTCCAAATCCAAGAAATACTAAAAACTCAGTTTCTCCCTGGAGTCTTTACATCTTACATCCCCCTAAAAATTTTATTTGGAGGGTGACAAGGCATTTCAGAAGTGGTGAAGAGTTATGGCAGCAAAAAAGTAAGCAAAAAGGAATGAAAATAAGAAATTCCACTTTCAAAATTTAGATTTTCTTTTTACCTACTCATGAAACTCAACATTTGAAGTAAGAACTTACCCTTCGCTGGTCGTACAAATGTGATACTTAGGGTCCCAGTTTCTGCTGTTGTAGGGTGACTGATGTTCACGTCCACCGTTTCTATATCAGAAGGATGTGAAGTCGTGCCTATCAATGATATTAATGTGAGAAACTAGTATCAGAGGCAGAAGAAAACCTGACCTGTCTTGCACCCACACTTTGTGGTCTGAAGACAGATGATGCAGAGTTGAATTTTGCTATCTGATAGACACCTTTTGGTGGCATCACCATGTGTCATGAACAGTTTCCTAGATTAATCTGCTAAGTTATGTAAGTAACATACTGCATGAAATGCATGAAAGCTATGAAGACACTTAGTTCTGCTACATATGACATAGGTCAACTTTTTCATATGCCACGAGTACTGGACTAACATGGATCATTGGGTCAGCTGGTGGTGCCAGCTGGCCATAGCCATAAAAATCCCTTAATCCCCCCCCACCCTAAATAAATCCTTCATAGCATTGCAATATTACACCAGAGCAGAGGTTTGTTTTCTCTGTTTCTTACACTGAGACATCCCACAACTACTGGTCTCACTTGCCTGTCCCATGCCATCTATCTGGCATGGCTGCTCCATATATCTCCCTGCCATCTACATCTATGTGCCACATCTACTCAGGTCATCTCCCTGTGCACTATAGCTACATGCTACATCTATAGGGCTTGTCTATATGTTCTCTGCTAGCTACATGCCACGACTACTTAACCTGAATGAGGCCCAATAATTAATCCAACAATTATACCACCTGTAATAAATCATATATATATACATATTTTTTCTGTTGCTCCATCACTTTATATTATTGGTTCTCCATTAATCACCATATATTATAAATTTTACCTTTTTATTTTAATACAACCTATAAACACTTTTTCATTTTTCCTTCCTTTTTTTCTATGGCATATATTTTTCTCTTCATAGGTGAGCCCTGCCTTTGCATTTGCAATTCAGCAATTTTCTATATATTAAAAGTCAGCCAAAGATGTATGTCTTCCTGAACTTTTTTCTGAACTACTTTTCTTTCCTTTTTTCAACTTTTGGTGTCATTGCATATGTCATTCTCTTATCTTTTTTTCTCTCACCCTATTGCACTTTTCACTTAACTTCATCTCCTACTGCATCAACATTTAGCGATGCATATATCAGATGAACCCCGTCTGAATCTATTGTGTTATTCCGTATGTTTTTTCCATTTTTCTTTTGGCATATGTTCTTCTTTTCGTAGCTGATTCCTGTCCCTGTATTTGCAATTAGCAATTATATTTATGATTTATATATTAAAAGTAAGCCAACGATATATGCTTTTCTGAGCTACTTTTCACTTAACGATGCTCCATCTCTTCCTACATCACTCCTTATATGATTCCCAAATTGTTCATCTACAGTATTTCATCTATTCAGTTTTTCAGATTTTTTTCATTAACTGAAAAACATCATAACAATGACGCATTACAAAGTGCTGCGGGCGCCCTGTAATGCGACTGATACAGTCATACGGGTGCTTTTAAAATTTAGCGAACAGGGCTGTGCCAGTTTTCTGGCTGAAAAGATGCCAATCTTCGCCCCATTCATACATGTCGCCCATGGTCTTTGATATCACATGACGAGACATTGTTAATGTTGCGCTGACATGCAACATTGCTATTGAAAGGTTCTTTTACACAAGTGTATAAAATTGTTGGTAGCCTTCCATTAATGAAAGTGTGGTTGAACCACAATTCAGAAGCAAATTAATGAAACTGGCCTGGACAAAATTGCTTGTTCCCTTAGAATAATATTTTGTTGCACCTTTTAAGGCAATCACTGCAAACAAACAATCTCTCTCAATGAGACTTCTGCATCTGTCCACAGGTATTTAGCCGACTCCTTGTGAGCGGTTCCAGCTGTCTCAAGTGTGATTGTGTCTTTTCCAGATTGCAGGTTTCAGCTCCTTCCAAAGATGTCCAATGTAGTAGAAGAGTGAAGAAATCAGGCGATACCTTTTAGAGGCTAACTGAGTATATCTGATTGTAAGTTTTGGAGAGTACTAGCTCCCTTCTTCAGACATGTGTCTAAAGAAGAGAGCTAGCACTCTTGAAAGCTCACCATCAAATATACTCAGTTAGCCTCTAAATGTATCGCCTGATTTCTTCACTTCTTTCTATGGCTGACACGGTACAGCATTATACTACTAGCAAAGATGTTCAATAGGATTTAGATCAGGGCTCAAAGAAGCCAATTCACAATAGTCCTATTCTTTGGTCTCAGCCATTCTTGGATATTTTTAGCAGTGTGTTTTGGGTCATTACCCTATTGTAGGATCCATGACCGGCGACTGAGATCAAGCTTTCTGACACTGGGCAGCACACCTCGCTCCAGAACTTTTTGATAGTCCTAGAGATTTCATTGTACCCTGCACAGATGTAAGAAACCTTGTGTCAGATGCAGCAAAGCAAACCCAAAATATAACCGAGTCTTCACCGTGTTTCACAGTAGGAACAATGTTCTTTTCTTTGTATGCTTCATTTTTGCTTCTGTGAGCTGATGTGACTTGCCTAAAAGCTCCAGTTTTGTCTTATGTATCCAAAGAACATTCTTCCAGAAGCTTTTTGTCTTGTCAATTTGCATTTTGAAAATTCCAGTCTCGCTGTTCTATGATTTGCTTTCAACAGTGGTTTTCTCCTCGGTCTTCCATTAAGTCCATGTTGGCAAAGACAGTGACAGGTGGTGTGATCTGACATTGATGTACTTTGACTTCAGAGATCACCTTTAATCTCTTTGGAAGTTGTCCTGGTCTCTTTGGTTACCATTCATACTTTTCATCTCCTGGATTTGTGATTTATTTTCCTGTTGCAGCGACATCCAGGAAGGTTGGCTACAGTCTCATCGACCTTAAACTTCTGAATAATATGTGTAACTATAGTAACAGGAACATTAAGCTGTTTAGAGATGATCTTATAGACTTTACATTTAACATGTTGGTTTAAAATTTTATCAGCAATCTCCTGAGACAACTCTATCCTTAGCTTCCTTTGGTCCAGGTTCAGTATTATACACACCATGATACCAAACAGCACAGTGACTACTTTTTACCCTTTAAATAGGCAGAATGATTACAAGTTTAAATATACCTGTGATGCCAATTAAAGGAGACACCTTTGTTTAACATGTCCCTGTGGTCATATAGTTTTCAGTTTTCCTAAAAATGACCAGTTTCATTAGTTTTTTTTTTTTTAAATTTTCCATTTGGACCACAGTTCAGCAGCAATGTCTGATTTTCATTCATTTACTTACAGTAAATTTAAATTCATTATTTTTTTGTCAGTTTCAAATTATTTTAGTGACCATTACCGGTTTTTCTTTCTAAACGGAAGGGTACAACAATTTTATCAATGTGAATTATGGAGGTTTACTTGAAGGTCTCTGATTCTTATACTCAGGTTGATATACAATAGCTAGAAACTTGGAGAATTTACTTAACCAAAACTGTTGGTGGAGAATAACTTTGCGTTACCTTGTTATCCTGTGTACCAGACCTTCCTGTCTGTTTATCCTGACCACGTTGCCTGCCACCTGCTCTGACCTTTCTGCCTGTCTCCAACTACGCACCTGCTTGCCAATTTTGTACCATGAGGCAACCCGGCTGCCAACGCAAGCAAGTTGTGTCATGGGTGTCATGCTGCACAAGATCAACCGGCCTTGCAGGGGGCTTTGACAACGACCTTGTCTCCGACGACTCCTTTCCCTGAAACCACTTATACCCACGTTTGCGGTGGTCCAGCGACTGCACTATATCCTTGTCACAGACCATACATAAGGGGGTACTGTCATGACCCACCGTACGGACCTGCCACTTTGTGCGGCCGGCAGCTTCTCTACTTTCTTAACTCTGTTTGTTTTCTTGTAGTCTTTGCTTGTAGTACACAGGTTGGTCCGCTATAATTTAAATGGCTAGGTAGCGCAACCAATCGACCAACCCCTCCTATTGTAGTTCAGCGTTGGGTATTTTAAGGGACAATCCCTGGCCTGATCTTTGGTGCTGTTTTCAATTTACTTCTTGCGCATTAATTCCAAGTTTAGATCTTAACTTGTATCCTGACCTCGCTACCTGCCCTGATTTCTGGCTTGACCACAAAAGAACTTCATCTGCCTAGGAATACGGATTGCCCCATCTTATAATTATTATGAGACCCGGTCTTCCATGCCACATGCCTCAGGTATTTCTGTGTTTTGGCCCATGACCTTGAAGCTTTAATTGAAGGTCTCTGATTGTTATCCTACAGTCTTTGAAGACCAGATGGGACCAAAGCGGCAGAATGAAAGCAGAAACTTAATATTTTCTCTGAAATTGTATTTCTAAAAATTCATCTATTTCACTAAATGATGAAAATAAACATTTGTGGCAAGGACTTACCGATCTCTGGTGGTTCAGATGTGGTACTTTGGGAGGTGGTACTTTCGGATGTGGTACTTTGGGATGTGGTACTCTCGGATGTGGTACTTTCAAATGTGGTACTATCGGATGTGGTACTTTCGGATGTGGTACTATCGTATGTGGTACTTACGGATGTGGTACTTTCAGATGTACTTTCGAAAGTGGGACTTTCGGATGTGGTACTTTCAGATGTGGTACTTTCAGATGTACTTTCGAAAGTGGGACTGTAGGATGTGGTAGTTTCGGATGTGGTACTTTGGGATATGGTACTTTCGGTTGTGGTACTGTGGGATGTGGTACTTTGGGATGTGGTACTATCGGATGTGGTACTTTCGGATGTGGTACTTTCAGATGTACTTTCGAAAGTGGGACTTTCGGATGTGGTACTTTCGAATGTGGTACTTTCGGATGTGGTACTTTCGAATGTGGTACTTTCGAATGTGGTACTCTGGGATGTGGTACTTTGGGATGTGGTACTCTCGGATGTGGTACTTTCAAATGTGGTACCATCGGATGTGGTACTTTCGGACGTGGTACTATCGGATGTGGCACTTTCAGATGTGGTACTTTGGGATGTGGTACTTTCGGATGTGGTACTTTCGAATGTGGTACTCTGGGATGTGGTACTTTGGGATATGGTACGTTGGGATATGGTACTTTCGAATGTGGTACTCTGGGATGTGGTACTTTCGGATGTGGTACTTTCGGATGTGGTACTCTGGGATGTGGTACTTTCAGATGGGGTGATTTCGGATGTGGTACTTTCGGATGTGGTACGTTGGGTCTCAGGTTCTGTTGCCGTAGGTGGCAGGGACATGTAACACTGGATAGCTTCAGTGATATTTGATTCATAGCAGCATCCTCTCCTGAGACATGTGTCCTGTTCTATGCCCGGATACCCGCACTCTATCCTCTCATCCGGTGGCACGCAGCACTTGTCATCAGCTAGAAAATAATAAGTTTTATTTATATACAGAAAAATGTAACAAAAGGACACTTTCATCAGTTTGAATTAGGCTATGTTCACACGGTGTAATTACAGGGCGTAATTACGCCCTGCAATTACGTCGGAGTTCGGGAGCTCGCGTGAGCTCCCTTTGGGCAGGGGGGCCGACAGCACGCTGGCCCCATAGACGTTCATTACTAGCGGAGTGTATTTGGCGCTAGTAAATGTCATGTCACTTATCTCCCCGCTCGTCATATTGTGCGAGCGGGGAGAGGAGACGTAATCCATAGTTCTCTATGAGAACTGTAGATTACCGTAATGACTAGGATGTATCTCACCCCAAATTTAGCGCCGTATAGCACGAAATACGGGCTGAAACAAGTCCACATTTAAGCCGTGTGAACATAGCCTAACTCTATACACAGTGGGAAAATAAGCATTTGATACATTGTCGATTTTGCAAGTTTTCCCACCTACAAAGAATGGAGAGGTCTGTCATTTTTATCGTAGGTACACTTCAGCTGTGAGAGACAGAATCTAAAAATAACTTAAATTTTATTGCATGAAATAAGTATTTGATACTGTAACGCACCGGGGTAGTTGATCCGCTGGACCACCGCACGCGATGGAGGAAGCCCACGCCCGGGAGCGGAATCTAAGTAGGTCCCGGATTTCACCAGAGCCCACCGCAAAGCGGGATGGACTTGCTGTGACGGTAGTCTACCAGGTCGCTTCCACTGGCAGGACTTGCTTGCGGTGGCAGCCAAGGGTAAGCGGGGTACTGATATGGCAGGCAGGCTCGTAGTCGAGGGACGTAGGCAAGAAGGTACGGTACACAGTAATCACAGACAAGACTTCACAGAACACTTTCTCTATAGGCAATGGGAACTAAAGATCCGGCAGGGTACCCAGGAAGAGGCAGGCTTAAATAGGGGCAGCGACCGGCAATAGCCAATTACCGGTGTGCTGGCCCTTTAAATTTAACACTGCCGGCGTGCGCACGCCCTAAGGAGCGGGACCGCGCGTGCTGAGGGACAGAGCCTGTAGCAAGAGTGCACCCAGGTAAGTATGCTCCAGAAAGAGCAGGGGAACGAGCACGCCTGTGACCCGACATGCGGGATGCAGCGCCGCTCGGCAGTGGGGCACGGATGCGCCGTGACAGATACAATAGAAAAACAGAACTTAATATTTGGTACAGAAACCTTTGTTTTCAATTACAAAGGTCATATGTTCCCTGTAGTTCTTGACCAAGTTTGTACACTCTGTAGCAGGGATTTTGGCCCACTGCTCTGTACAGATCTTCTCCAGGTCTTTTAGGGCTGTTGCTGGGCTACATTGAGTTTCAGCTCCTCCAAAGATTTTTGAATGGGTTCAGATCTGGAGACTTACTAAGACACTCCTGGACCTTGAAATGCTTCTTACGGAGCACGCCATATTATATAAATTATCAATTCTCTGATAATCACCATATATTATACATTTTACCTATTTTCATACAACATACAACCTACAACCACTTTTTCATTTTCCCCCCTTTTTTTCTATGGCATATGTTTTTCTTTTCATAGATGATCTCTGCCCCGCATTTGCAATTCAGCAATTTTCTATATATTAAAAGTCAGCCAAAGATGTATGTTTTCCCGAACTTTTTTTCTGAACTACTTTTCTTTCCTTTTTCCAACCTTTGGTGTCATTGAATATGTCTTTTCTTTTTTTCTCTCACACTATTGCACTTTTCACTTAACTCCATCTCCTACTGCATCAATATTTAGCGATGCATATATCAGATGAACCCCATATGAATCTATTGTGTTATTGCATATGTTTTTTCCATTTTAATTTTGGCATATGTTCTTCTTTTCATAGCTGATCCCTGCCCCTGTATTTGCCATTAGCAATTATATTTATGATTTATATATTAAAAGTAAGCCAACGATATATGCTTTTTTGAGCTACTTGTCATTTAACTCCTTAACGACTGGCCACCGATTTTTGACGTCGGCTGGTGCAGGTCATTCGTCTACAGTGCCGTCTTTTGCCGTCGCTGCAGACATCGGAGTTCGCGGCACCGGGTGCCGCAGCTGCGCTGAGATCGGGGCTGTACTATACATCTCTGATCCCAGAGCATCTCCTGCGAGCACCAGGGAGCGGGGGAAGCTCTGCACCCCGGAGCTTTAACCCTTTGATTGCGGCGGATCGTCACTGCAGCGCAATCAAAGGGTTTCTCTGCTCTGTCGGGTGATCGGAACACCCGGTGACCTGACAGAGCCCGGGGAATGGCTGCACAGTCAGTCCTGGGGACCTAGAGTAGCCCCAGGGCTGTCTGTGTATCACGCCAGTGACCAGGACAGACTGTGTGCTGTCCTGATCACTGCCTGTGTCAGAATAAAACATATTTTAATTTATTAGCATATATGAATATGCTAATAAATTAATAATTGTAAAAAAAAATGTAAAAAATTTCTCCCTTTTTGGGTTTAAAAAAAAAAAAAAAAAAAAAAAGTAAAAAAACATAAAAAGTGTTAAAAAAATGAATAAAAAAATAAATAAAATAAAAATAAATATTTAATAAAAAATAATTGTGCATATAGTACACACAAAAAAAAAACCTACACATATTAGGTATCCTCACGACCTGTGAAATTAATCTAACAAGTTATTAAGTGTGAAATGTGAATGGTGGAAAAAAAAATTACAAAAAACAAAAAAAATTTTAAAAATTCTGCAATTATTCTGCAAGTGAACTTAAACTATTCCCCCATAAAGTACAACTCTTCTCGAATAAAACGAGGCCTCACACAACTGCATCATTGAAAAAATAAAAAAGTTACAACTGTTGAAACGCAAGGAGGCAAAAACTAAAAAAAATTTTCTGGTTATTAACTACTTTTCAGGCGTGCGGCTTAAGGGGTTAATATAACTCCATCTCCTCCTACATCACTCCTTATATGATTCCCATATTGTTTATCTATTTCATCTATTCAGTTTTTCAGATTTTTTTTGCTACCTGAAAAACATCATAACTATTTTGCTTGAAAGAAATAGTAATTCCAGAAATCAGTTTAATTCTCTCTATGGATACTAAATTATCATACTCTCAGAATATTCAAATCATCACTCATCTGAATATTCACATTATTACTGACTGATCTCTTTTCACATGTTTATGAATCATCATATGTTTCGGGTTTTTCTTCTCTTTTTAGGTGATCCCTGTTTCTGCATTTTGAATTCAGCAACTACATTTAGTGATCCATATACAGTCATGGCCAAAAGTTTTGAGAATGACACAAATATTATATTTTCACATGATCTGTTGCCCTCTGGTTTTTATGTGTGTTTGTCAGATGTTTTTATCACATACAGAAATACAAGTGCAATCATATTATGATTAACAAAAGCTTTTATTGACAGTTAGAATGAGTTAATGCAGCAAGTCAATATTTGCAGTGTTGACCCTTCTTCTTCCGGACCTCTGCAATTCTCCCTGGCATGCTCTTAATCAACTTCTGGACCAAATCCTGACTGATAGCAGTCCATTCTTGCACAATCAATGCTTGCATTTTGTCACAATTTGTTGGTTTTTGTTTGTCCACCCGTCTCTTGATGATTGACCAAAAGTTCTCAATGGGATTAAGATCTGGGGAGTTTCCATGCCATGGACCCAAAATCTCTATGTTTGGTTCCCTGAGCCATTTAGTTATCACCTTTGCTTTATGGCAAGGTGTTCCATCATGCTGGAAAAGGCATTGTTGATCACCAAACTGCTTTTGGACGGTTGGGAGCAGTTTCTCTTGGAGGACAGTCGGGTCCCATTCTTGAGTCATGGATGTGTTTTTAGGCCCGACTGTTAGAGAGCCGATTCCCTGGGCTGAGAAGCAACCCCACACATGAATGGTTTCTGGATGCTTTACAGTTGGCATGAGACAAGACTGGTGGTATCGCTCACCTTGTCTTCTCCGAACAAGCTGTTTTCCAGATGTTCCAAACATTCGAAAAGGGGTTTCATCAGAGAAAATGACTTTACCCCACTCCTCAGCAGTCCACTCCCTGTACCTTTGGCAGAATATCAGTCTGTCCCTGATGTTTTTTCTGGAGAGAAGTGACTTCTTTGCTGCCCTCCTTGACACCAGGCCTTGCTCCATGAGTCTCCGCCTCACAGTGCGTGCAGATGCACTCACACCTGCCTGCTGCCATTCCTGAGCAAGCTCTGCACTGCTGGTAGCCCGATTCCGAAGATGAAACACTTTTAAGAGACGGTCCTGGCGCTTTCTGGTCTTTCTTGGGCGCCCTGGAGCCTTTTTGGCAACAATGGAACCTCTCTCCTTGAATTCCTTGATGATGTGATAGATTGTTGACTGAGGTGCAATCTTTCTAGCTGCGATACTATTCCCTGTTAGGCCAGTTTTGTGCAGTGCAATGATGACTGCACGTGTTTCTTTAGAGATAACCATGGTTAACAGAAGAGAAACAATGATGCCAAGCACCAGCCTCCTTTTAAAGTGTCCAGTGGTGTGATTCTTACTTAATCATGACAGATTGATCTCCAGCCCTGTCCTCATCAACACCCACACCTGTGTTAATGGAGCAATCACTGAAACGATGTTAGCTGGTCCTTTTAAGGGAGGCCTGCAATGAAGTTGAAATGTGTTTTGGGGGAAAAAGTTCATTTCTAGGCAACTATTGACTTTGCAATTAATTGCTGTTAAGCTGATCACTCTTTATAACAGTCTCGAGTATATGCAAATTGCCAGTATAAAACCAGATGCAGTAGATTTTGTAAAAATTAACATTTGTATCATTCTCAAAACTTTTGACCATGACTGTACACTAAAGACGCATCTGTTCTTTTTTATCATCTACATGTCTAACGCACAAAATTAATTGGTTGAGATAATCCCATACTATGGATTACTCATCAACTTTTGAACTGTTTTTGAAAAGTTTACTTGGGTTCATTCCCTTGTTGCTGCACAATTAAGTTTCTTCTAAGCCGTTTTCTCTCTTTCTATTTAGCAACTAAAGAAGCCAATTAAAGCTATTTTTAATATAATTTTAACACATTTTTAAACAGTCTTTTTAAACATGTTTCACAAACCAAAAGGTTATGTGATGTTTTATATGTTTCTTTATATGTTTCCTAATGTACTACACATTTCACATTTATAATGCTTTTTCTTGTAACCTTTATGATGTCATTATATGTAATGATTATTTAAGATGTTGGTTTGTAAGCTTTGTTCATGTGCCCGTGCAAAACGCGTAGTACCTTTGTTCTTATTTCTTTTATGCTTTATATTTTATGTCTTTTAATGACTGTTACTTGCTGAAATTAAAACGGACATAATTTATTTGGGATGTTTCCAGGTTCCTATTTTGTCAGCTGCAGCTATGTGGTTTGCATACCTACTGCTTTAGCGTCACCAGAGGTGTAACTTCAAGCTCTTGGGCCCTAGAGCAAAAACTGAAATGGGGCCCCCCAATTACTGTGTGCTATTTACAATACTGTCTTCCTATGTGGCAGAAGGGCTTTTGGGTCCCCTCAGGCTGCAGGGACCAGTAGCAACTGCTACCGCTGCACCCTCTATAGCTACGACCCTGAGCGCCACCATAGGTCCGTATTATATACCTCATTCAATTCATTCAGATGAAAGAAGGTTACTTAACCAGCTATTATTTCACAGTGTCTCATCTAAGCCACCATGCTAAGTTTATAACATTGGGCATGAGTTCCCACCTTAGAAACATTACAAGACATGGTCTTTGATATCACATGACGTCATTGACTGGAATTCAGGTGAATTAGTCAAGTGGGGACAACGATGTGTTGACGGATGTCTCCCTACCATACTGGGCAATACTGAGGTGGAGCAGATTCCTGTTTTTATCCGTGACTTTGCTGCAGTATATACTACCCCCTCATAGATCTTACAACTGTGCCATTGACCTAGTGCCCGGAGTGAGGTTTCCCAAGGGGAGGATATATAATCTGTCTGGTCCAGAGAGACTGGCAATGAAACAATATATTGCAGAAAGCTTACAGAAGGGGCATATCCGACCTTCGGTGTCTCCCATGGGTGCAGGGTTTTTCTTTGTAGGAAAAAAGGATGGAGGCCTCCGTCCATGCATAGATTACCGTGAACTGAATAAAATAACGGTAAAAAACCAATACCCATTACCCTTGATCCCTGATCTGTTCAACCAAATCCAGGGAGCAAAATGGTTTTCCAAGTTGGACCTTAGAGGGGCCTATAACCTCATCCGTATCCGAGAAGGGGATGAGTGGAAAACCGCATTTAACACTCCTGAAGGTCATTTTGAGTATCTGGTGATGCCGTTCGGGTTGTGTAATGCTCCCGCGGTGTTCCAGAACCTGGTTAATGATGTTTTCCGTGAACTCATCGGTTGTTGTATGGTCGTTTACCTGGATGACATTTTAATCTATTCGGAAGATTGGTCGTCCCACGTTAAACACGTACGACAGGTATTGCAAATCCTGAAGGAAAATAGTTTGTTTGTCAAGCTTGAAAAATGTGTTTTTGGGGTGCAGGAGGTACCTTTTCTTGGGTACATCCTGACTCCTAACTCATTTCGTATGGACCCGGGTAAAATTCAGGCCATTCTCGATTGGGTCCGCCCTTCATCTCTGAAGGCCCTACAGCGGTTCCTAGGGTTTGCGAACTACTATCGTAAATTTATTCGTAATTTTTCTGTCTTAGTTCGGCCTCTGACTGACATGACTAAGAAGGGGATAAAGTGTGGTTATCCACCCGAAATCTGCGATTAAAAGTTCCCTCTGGTAAACTCGCGCCGCGATTTGTAGGTCCATATGTGGTTCAGGAGGTGGTTAATCCAGTGGCCTATCGCCTGAAATTACCCTCTTCTCTACGTATACATAATGTGTTCCATCGTTCACTTCTTAAGAGGTATATTCAGCCTGTGACTCCGCCCTCTAGACCTCCTTCTCCAGTTCGCATAGAGGGGGAGTTAGAATATGAAGTCGCCCGTATTTTGGATTCTCGTAAGGTCCAAAGGTCACTGCAGTACCTGGTCCATTGGAAGGGGTATGGTCCCGAGGAGAGATCATGGGTTCCGGCGAAATCCATCCATGCTGATGACCTGGTGAGGGAATTCCATGAGTCTCACCCGGACAAACCCAGACCAGGGAAGGGTCCGGTGGCCCCTCCTAAAAGGGGGGGTACTGTCAGGGCTAGGCTGCACTCAGGCTGCAGGGATCAACAGGCTGCAGCAGCTGATTTGCAACCCCACCCTGATACACTTGCTGCTGGCAGCTCTGTGAGTGACAGACGCCCAGCCACTCCGGACAGGGCGCGTGTCGCATCAGCCAATGGGAGGACCCGGAGGCCGCTCCAATCAGCTACAGGGGCGGTATCCGGGAATCACATTTAAACTCCCTGCTAGCTGAGTGCTGTGCCTGTGAAATTTCCTGGCTGCCTTGCTTTCCTGTGATTTGTATTGTGCTGTTTACTTGTGTACCTGACCTCGGCTTGTTTACTTACCTCGGCTTGTCTTCTGATTTTGTACCTCGCTCCCGTTCGTGTTTGACCTCGGCTTGTTTACGTTTATCCCTCTGGTTCTGATTTGTGGCTTTGGCGTTTCCGTTTTGGTATTGACCTGGACTGTCTGACTATTCTACTTCCTGACGGCCCCGCACTCTAGCAGCGCAGGGACTGTCGCCCAGTTGCCGTCTGCCGTCTAGGGCAGCACGTCAAGTAGGCAGGGACAGTGGGCTGGGTTCCAGTCAGGGCTCACTGTACCTCCCTTGACGTGACAGCCTGGCAATGCCTTGGAAATGTTGCCTTTCCGCCTGGTGGACACACTTCATGGCCCTTGCCTGCCCCCAATACCAGATGCTGAGCAGGCATTTCTTTTCCCGAAAAGCCGTCCCTGCCCTGGCCAGCCACGTGTCAGATAAAATCTCCAGCGCGTTGGCTGCATCTGTGTCCAGCAAAGTCCATCTGACCACCAATACCATTGTCCTTTGGTACAAAAATGTGGTTTCTAAGTGGCATTTCTTCCTCACAATTTTTAACAGTGTCCGAGAGGTCATTTTTCTAATTTTTGGGTTGATGGTGCTGTCAAAACCAGCTATACCACAGGTCCTATTGTAAAAAATGTGGTTTCTAACAGGCATTTGTTCATCACAATTGTCAACAGTGTCCGAAAGGTAATTTTTCTAATTTTTGGGGGCATGCTGCTGTAAAAAAACAGCTATAATACAGGTCCTATTGTAAAAAATGTGGTTTGTAACAGGCATTTGTTCTTCACAATTGTCAACAGTGGCTGAAAGGTAATTTTTTTGGATTTTTGGGGGCATGATGCTGTCAAAAAACAGTTAAGATCCAGGTCCTATTCCCAAAAATGTTTCTAAAAAAATCTTTTATTCTGGCTACTTTTATTGAGTGTTTAAAAGGTCATTTTTGCTGGTTTTGGGGTCAAGCAGCTGGAAAAGACAGCAATATTCAAGGTACTGTTCAAATAAATCTTGTTTCAAATACTCATTTCTTGCTGCTATTTTTACTCTCTGTGTCCATAAGGGCATTTTGGCTAGTTTTGGGGTCAAACTATTGTGAAAGGGGTGCCAGGGGTGCAAATAGGGCACTAATCCGGTCAGTGGCCCTCTGCCTTTCTCAATATACAGGCGCATCTACAAGAAGGGTGACATTGTGCACATTAAGGGTATGGGCACCATAGAAAAGGCATGCCACCTAAATGCTATCATTCATGGCAATACTGGCAGGATCTACAATGTCAAACAGCATGCTATTGGTATAATTGTGAACAAGCAGATACATGGTACAACCCTTGTGCAAGAATCAATGTTCGTATGGAGCACATTTGCCACCCCAAGAACAAAGACAATTTCCTCCAGCACGTTGAGTAAAACAAGAAAAAGAAAGCCAAGAAAAAGGGCACCTGGGTGGAACTGGAGCGTCAATCACCAGCGTTTCCAAGTGAAGCTAAGTTGGTTCGCACTCAGACGGAGGGGCAAGCGCTCTCATAGAGGCAGAAATTTCTCAAGCACTACCCAAGTCTTGACTGTCTTCTGAGAAAGAATCAAGGTCTTAGCTTACACTTCCACCATGCGCAGTCTGCTTCGGCCCGACTGTTTTCGTTGCTGCATCATAAGGGCATTTTTGCTGTGTTACTAGATGACTGACAGCAGCCCTGGCTCTCACCACATCCACTCTAAGTCCAGCCCTGCCAGCTGAACCTCCGTGATCCATGTTCATAGCCTCACCCTCCTTGATCAGTAATTTCCTTCAACCCACTTGACGGTAGAATGCAGGATTTTCAGACAGGCCTCTTTGACCAACTGGGGACATCTGTTTCGTCTGCTTCACGTTCTAATGTCACGGTGGAACAAGCAGTAGAATGGCAAGTAGCTGTAGCAGCAGCAGCATTGAAAAACTAGTTTTAAAAAAAAGTAAATTTCTTATTGTGAATTTTTATGCTGCGGGTCCATAAGGGCACCTGTGCGAGTTTTGGGGTCATGCTGCGGTAAAGGACAGGAATATTCAATGTCCTGTTTACTAAAATATTGGTTCAAATACTTGTTTCTTCTGGCACTTTTTATTCTGAGGGTCCATTAAGGGAATCTGTGCTGGCTTTGGGGTCATGCCGCTGTAAAAGAAACCAATAGTAAAGGTCTTATTGAAAAAAGCTTATTTCCCACGTTTCAAGGCCATTAAAATGAACAGCGGTTACTAGGTGTCCACCCTCCTTGATCCACATTCCAAATCAAAAGTGAGCAATTTCCTTCCACCCACACAAATTGACAGTAGAATGCAGGAATTTGAGACAGGGCTCGTTGACCAACTGGAGACATCTGTTGCGTCTTCTTCACCTTCTAATGTCACGTTGGAACAACGTCAGCAACGTGCCAGCAGTAGAATGGCAAGTAGCCATAGCAGCAGCAGAAGCAAATTGGGAAAGTATTTTTTTTAAATAGTGAATTTATTATGGTGAATCTTTATTCTGAGGGTCCATAAGGGCATTTTTTGGTGGTTTTGGGGTCAGGCTACTTTAAAATGGATGCCATTGGTGGCAATAGGGCAGTATTCCTGTCAGGCGCCGGAATCAAAAAGGTGCCCGGTGATATGTTAAAAATAAGAAGTAGTAATGGGTGGGCACCCCATTTGATTTAGATGAATGTGGTCATGAAACGGTTAATAGTTGACTGACCACAGCCTTGGCTCTCACCACACCCACTCTAAGACCCTGCCAGCTGAACCTTCGGCCCCCGTTGGGACGTTCTTGCTTCCACTGCATATATGACAAGTTATTGGTCCCTGGTGCAAAAACTGATAGGGGGGTCTTACCAGCTACCATGTGCCATTTCCAATACCGGTGTCTTCTTATGTGTCAAGGGGGCCCCAAAGCAGCTGCTACCGCTGTACCTGCTGTGGCTACGCCTTCCTCATCTTTTCAGTTAGCCATTGAAAGGAATTAATTATTTTAGCCTGTGAATTGTTTTCTGTGACTCTTGTACCCTAATTGTCTTTCCTAAGACGTAGCACATATCCAGTTTACTGTTGTGGATGTTAATTCCAGCTTCACCTCACCTGTTTGCGTGTAAAAATGAAGATGGTGTTCCTCTCCCATAGACTTTAATGGGGATCAGCGATTAACCATCATCGGTAAACGAATATCGGCCCGAAGATTTCACCAATCTGTAATCGACCCGATGATGATTATTGCCATCATCGCTCATCACTAAACAGCTACTGAAACTCAGACACTGTTTTTTAAAATGTTTCAGTTGAACCACAATTCAGTAGCAAACTAATGAAACTGGCCTGAACAAAATTGCTGGTTCCCTTAACTTAATATTTTGTTTAACAATCTTTTGAGGCAATCATTGCAAACAAACAATCTCTCTCAATAAGACTTCTGCATCTGTCCACAGGTATTTGGCCAACTCCTTGCGAGAGGTTCCAGCTGTCTCAAGTGTGAATGTGCCTTCTCAAGATTGCAGGTCTCAGCTCCTTCCAAAGATGTCCAATGTAGTAGAAGAGTGAAGAAATCAGGCGATACCTTTTAGAGACTAACTGAGTATATTAAATGGTGAGCTTTCAAGAGTACTAGTTCTTTTCTATAGACATGATGCTATGTGTCTGAAGAAGAGATCTAGTACTCTAGAAAGCTTACCATCAAATATACTCAGCCTCTAAAAGGTATCGCCTGATTTCTTCACTCTTCTATTACTTTCTATGGCTAACACAGTACAACATTATACTACTAGCAAAGATGTTCAATAACATTTAGATCAGGGCTCATAGAAGCCAATTCACAATAGTCCAATGCTTTGGTCTCAGCCACTCTTGGATATATTTAGCAGTGTGTTTTGGGTCATTACCCTATTGGAGGATCCATGACCTGCGACTGAGATCAAGCTTTCTGACACTGGGCAGTAAACCTCGCTCCAAAACTTTTTGATAGTCTTGAGATTTCATTGTGCCCTGCACAGATTTAAGAAACATTGTGCCAGAGGCAGCAAAGCAAACCAAAACATAGCCTTCACCATGTTTCACAGTAGGTACAGTGTTCTTTTCTTTGTATGCTTAATTTTTTAGTCTGTAAACATAGAACTGATGTGACCTTCCAAAAAGCTCCAGATTTCTCTTATGTATCCAAAGGACATTCTTCCATAAGCTTTGTTACTTGTCAATTTGCATTTTGGAAAATTCCAGTCTCACTTTTCTATGATTTGCTTTCAACAGTGGATTTCTCCTTGGTTATCTTTCATTAAGTCCATTTTGGCAAAGACAGTAACAGATGGTGTGATCTGACACTGATTTACCTTCACTTTGGAGTTCATCTCTAATCTCTTTGGAAGTTGTTCTGGGCTCTTTCGTTGCCATTCATATTTTTCATCTTTCGAAGTTATGATTAATTTTCCTTTTGCGGCGACATCCAGTAAGGTTGGCTACAGTCTCATTGACCTTAAACTTCTGAATAATATGTGTAACTGTATTAACAGGAACATGAATCTGTTATTGATGATCTTAGAGCCTTTAGTTTAACATGTTGGTCTATAATTTTCTAAGACAACTCTCTCTTTAGCTTCCTTTGGTCCAAGTTCAGTGTTGTACACACTATGATACCAAACAGCACAGTGACTACTTTTTATCCTTTAGACAGGCAGACTTATTACAAGTTTAAATATACCTGTGATGACAATTAACGGAGATACCTTTGTTTAACATATCCCTGTGATCATATAATTTTAGGGGCACTATCATGTTTTCAATTTTTCAGTTGGACCACAGTTCAGCAGCAATGTCTGATTTTCATTTATTAATTTACAGTAAATTTAAATGTATTTTTACTTTTGTCAGCTTCAATTTATTTCAGTGACCATTACTGTTTTTTCTTTCTAAAACGGAAGGGTATCACCAATTTTATCAATGTGTATTATGGAGCTTTACTTGAAGGTCTCTGATTTTTATACTCAGGTCCATATACAATAACCAGAAACTTAAAGAATTTACTTAACCAAAACTTGAGAAAAAAATAGAATTGATCTGTATCACTAAATGATAAAATTAAAGACTTGTGGCAAGGATTTACCAGTCTCTAGTCGTAGAGATGTGGTACTTTCGGTCTCAGGTTCTGTTTCGGTAGGTGGCAGGGCCATGTAACACCGGATAGTTTCACTGATACTTGAGTCATAGCAGCATCCTCTACTGAGACACGTGTCCTCTTCTATGCCTGGATATCCGCACTCTATCCTCTCACCCGGTGGCACGCTGCAATGATCATCAGCTAGAAAATAATACATTTCATTTAGATACAGAAATACACTACAAAACAACAATTTCATCAGTCTGGATTTCTGTATATAGTCATATATTTTACAAGTGGTACAACTGGTAAGTAAAATATGGAATGACCCTAGTCCAGAGCAAAAAAGTCCAAGCACTCAAAAGTAACAAATCACCTGAGATAGAAACCATAGAATGTAAGCAGGGTGTACTTTCTTTTTCCTACAACTGTATCTGCCTGTCCACTCCCATTTACCTGCCATTAACACTTGGCTACCTACCTGAATAATCTGCCTGTGTTCTGCCTTCTACCTGCCATAACTACTAGGATCATTTGCCCTCTTTTAGCCATAACTGCTGATCTCATTGATTGTAGACTCCAGTATAGATTCAAGTTCTGGCAAGCACTCTGTAGTCTTAAGCAGGTTAACTTGGACTACTATTCCATCTACCATGCCAATTCAGTGGACAGGTCAAACATTTTAATCAGATATCCTGACTTCACGACTAGTGTTGAGCGATTATCATCGACAAAGTTGAAATCGGCACAGTTTTTATGTTGATCGAAATTTTTAGATCATGCGATAATTTAGGTTAAAATCTGTGCATCATCTATTAATATTGCGCCATTTTCGGCGCTTCCTGTCATTTTGGCGGCCAGCAAATCAGCTTACAGAATAGAGCAGGGTGAGATGTGTGTGCGACGTCATGACTGGGATGTGTATGGTTGCGATTGGCTGGAAAAATCACATGACCTCGTTTTACATAGAACAGCCCTTCCTGTTCATGATCAGTGTCTCTCAGCGTCTCATAGCAGTAGGACGTGCGCTCTGCCTGTGTCCAAACAGCTCAGCGAAATTATTCTATTTCTTCACAGAGAAAGCTCTACTGTTAGCTGTGATCCTTACAACTTAGTTAGATCAGAGACTGGAAGATTTTATGTAGTTAGGTAGAGAATTTTAAAGGAGCATCTACCGCTGTAAAGTCACGGGGAAGAGCGGGGGGGGGGGGGGGAGGATGCCCGCGGGCGAACACAGACAGGACCTATAAAGAATACTGGATATAGTTCTCCAAGACTTAGTGTAGACATTGCACTGCAATAGCTTTATTATTAACAGTTTTCTATTGAAATATTTTCTGGATATTGGGCAGCCTGAACTTATATTAGGATGCACATCTTTTCTAGTAACTGCAGGCCCCTCTTTTAGGTCATAACTCTATTTTTATTTTCAGTTTACATTTCAGATAGGTGTCTTTTCAATTTTGCCCATTCCAGCTTTGTTATATAGCCACCTTGCACTTAAATTTGAATCCAGCAATTTTTAGCCCAGCACAGGTTGATAGGTGCCAAAAATACCTTTTATTATCCGAATACATTTCCGATACGTGTTTTTTCAGTGTGGCGCAGTACAGCTTTGTTCTTTGAGGCACCTTGCACTTATATGTGAATACGCAATTTTTGTATCACCACAGGTGAATTGATAGGTGCCAAAAAATCCCTTTTTATTATCCGAATACATTACAGATACGTGTTTTTTCACTTTGGCGCACTACAGCTTTGTTCATTGAGGCACCTTGCACTTAAATGTCAATACAGCAATTTGTAGTCCCACGGGTGAATTGAAAGGTGCCAAAAATACCGTTTATTATCCGAATACATTTCAATACGTGTCTTTCACTTTGGGGCGCAGCCAGCTTTGTTGATAGTTCTACTTGCAGTTAAATTGAATACAGCAATTTTGTAGTCACCACAGGTGAATTGATATTTGCCAAAAAATACCTTTTTATCCGAAAAACATTACAGATACGTGTTTTTTCACTTTGGCGCACTACAGCTTTGTTCATTGGGGCACCTTGCACTTAAATGTGAATACAGCAATTTTGTATCACCACAGGTGAATTGAAAGTGCCAAAAATACCTTTTTTATCAGAATACATTTCAGATACGTGTTTTTTCACATTGGCGCAGGCCAGCTTTGTTGATAGAGCTACTTTGCAGTTAAATGGAATACAGAAATTTTGTAGTCACCACAGGTGAATTGAAAGGTGCCCAAAAATACCTTTTAATATCCGTATACATTCAGACAGTGTTTTTTTTCACTTTTGGTCATCAAGCTTTGTTGATAAGATCTACTTTGCAGTTAAATTTGAATCCAGCAATTTTGTTTTGATTTGAGGGATTTGAGATAGCTGTGATTTGCCGTCTTTTAATAAGAGACTTTCCAAAACTCTTCCATACCTTTTCAAATTTTTATCTTTCTGAACATGGAGCGAAATTCAGGTGGTAAGCGAGCAAAGAGGGGGTAGGACATGGAGGAAGAGGTACGAGAGAAGGTGCTACTTCCAATGCGGGCGACAACACGCATGCCAGCGGATCTCAGTTGCAGGACCGGGTCAGGCCTGTCATCGCTGGGTCAGAGCCCGTGAATCTCATAACGAACAGTGTCGCCAATCTGTCCTTCATGGTTAATGCAACCTGCATCCAGCAGTCTTACCTCCTCGTCTTCCCAGTACGGCCACAAATTCGTCATCATCAGCATCCGCCCAACATGATGCAGCCCAAATGTCAACTCGTGTACCCACCACTGTGGATAATCCATTTTCTGAAGACCCTTTGATGACAAAATGCGGTTGGGGTCAGAAGGCATGTTAAAAGATCAAAAGCCCAAAGAGGATGATTTTCTCTGCTCTGACCCCAGTTACTGAGGGCCAACAGAGGAGGAGAAGGAAGCCGGTTAATCGCAAAAATCCCGGGCGGTCAGCAACGCCTTGAAGTCCCTTTTGCTTGTAGCCCGCAGCTCCTGGATGCAGAAAGTCAGGACACGAAGTCACCTGTTTTTGATGATGATGAATGACGACATTGCGGATCCAATGTGGTCTTTTCAGCAAAATTTTTTGCTTGCGACGCTTCATCACTGGACGAGGAGGAAGACGATGGGGTAGTGCCAGTACGGGTTCCGCCTAAAAAAGGGGAGAGGGAGGTCCGTAGAAGTCCGCTGTTTATGATTCCGCCACCATGGTCAGCGCAAACCCCGCCCTCGCTTATCGCCGCAAAAAGGTCCAGGACCTCTCAAGCCTGGGCCTTCTTTGAGCAAGCCTCTGATTCACCCAGCGATGTCATATGCCGCCTTTGCCGTAAACGCATAAGTAGAGGCATAAGTAGAGGCAAGAACCTTAGGTGGTTAACCACCACCAACATGTCTAGTCACCCATCCTACCCCTTCTCCTTCCGCCAGTTTGACGACCTGCATGCCGTACAGCGGCCAGTCTAGCAGCCAGTCTTCTGTCTTCCGGGTTTGGGAGCAGAAGAAACACTTTAACCCAAACCATCCCAAAGCCAAAAGCCTGACGGCAATTCCAGGGTTTTGGCCTTGGAAATGTTGCCTTTCCGTCTGGTGGACACAGATGGGTTCCGCCACGTCATAGCCCTTGCCTGCCCCCAATACCAGATGCCGAGCAGGAATTTCTTTGCCAGAAAAGCCATCGCTGCCCTGGCCAGCCACTTGTCACCTAACATTTCAAGCGCGTTGTCTGCATCTGTGACCGGAAAAGTCCATCTGACCACCGACACATGGACTAGTAAGCACAGCCAAGGATGCTATATCTCTGTGACAGCTCACTGGGTGAGCTGAGTGATGTCTCTGGGGTGACTGTGGCTCTCAGGGTCGGCGCACGCTCTTCAAAACCGCAGGATGGTGCAGGGTTCTTTCCCCAAGGTCCTCTGGTGGGATCACGTTGCCCAGAGAAACCAGGCCATGTTGAATTAATTCTGTCTTGGAGACCGTCCACACACAGGTCGGAGCTGTGGACGGGTCTACCGCAACAACCGAGTGCTGGCTGGGTGCCAAGAACCTTGTGCCAGGCAAGGTGCTGTGCGATTAACGGGCGAAAATCTGCCTGCCGCCCCTTAAGATCGGTAGGCTGGAGCACATCCCTTGCCTGGCACATTGTCATGAACCTGTCGCCAAAATTTCTAAAGAGCTACCCGGGTCTTGACTGCCTGCTGAGGAAGGCGCGAAGTCTAAGTTCGCACTTCCGCCGTTCGCACCCTGCTTCGTCCCGCCTGGCAGCGTTGCAGCATCAGCTCAGCCTCCCCATCATCGATCTCATTGTTGACGCGGCAACACGCTGGAATTCCACCCTCCACATGCTCCAGCGATTGTGGCAGCAGGGCAATGCCATTACGCAGTACGAAGTGACACATGGCCTGACAAGCAGCGGTGCGGACCTCGGAGTGTTGAGCCACCGAGAGTGGAGGCAGGTGAAAGAGCACTGCACCATCCTTGCCAGTTTTGAAGAAGCCACCAAAATGGTCAGTGCGGTCGATGCCCTTGTCAGCATGAGCATTGTGGGGATCTTAGTTCTGGAACGATCGTTGGACACCTGAAACAACAGGTCCCGCCAGCGACGGAAGAGGAGACGGGCACAGATGCGGGACACGGAGCCTTCTATCCGTCGAATCCACAAGGCCCGACAGTTTCTCAATTTTATCGGTCTTCATTAGGCAGTGGTTCGGGGTCCAGGGCTAGTACAAGGCAGCGCATCAGCTCTCAGGGTGCATCATCTCAGGCAAGTCAGGGCTGTGTTGAAGCTGTGCCGAGAAAGCGAAGCAGGAGGAGGAGGAGGGTTTTCCTAGACACCGACGTTACAGACGTCCCTGCCTTGGGAAAGAGGTTGGCGCGAATTGAGGTGGAGGAGGAAGATGAGGAAGATCAGTTTGCTTTGTGCCCCTCGACCCAGAGGCTTGGGAAATCAAGGCTCCATCTCTCACAAAAGTGCTTGGATGCTCCATTTCCTCCAACATGATCCTTGCATTAAGGGCCCTCAAAATGAACAACAGGGACTGGGGGGCCACCCTCCTGGATCCCCGGGACAAAACAAAACTCAGCAAAATTTTCCCTTTCCCCCCACCCAAATAGAGAGTAAAATGCAGGAAATGGAGACCTTGCTGATTGATCAACTGTAGACATCTGTTGCGTCTGCTTCACGTTCCCCAAATGTCACGGTGGAACAACATCAGCGACGTGACAGCAGTAGAGTGCCAAGTCATGTTGCTGTGAGATACAGCAATAATCATGGTCCTTTGGAACAGAAATGTGGCTTCTAAGTGGCATTTCTCCCTCACAATTTTTAACAGTGGCTGAGAAGTCATATTTATAATTTTTTGGGTCATGCTGCTTTGAAATGCAGCAATACTACAGGTCCTATTCTAAAAAATGTTGTTTCTAACAGAAAAATTTTAAAGTTTTCCAAAATAATTGTCGCTCATCACAAAGGTGGCGGGCAGTATATGGTGCATGCTTTGAAATTTTTTGGGGGGAGCATTGGTTGCTGTGCATGCACATATAGGGCAATTATGAAAAAAATTGTGGTTTGACTCCTTTTCAGACACTTTTTCTTCACAATTTGGGGTCATAAGTGGCCCAAAGGTGTCATGCATGAAAATAAAATTTTGGGACCTTTTTGGCCCCGGGTCATGCAGGGGGTATACTTGGCCCGGACATATCTATAAAACTAAATGGGGTTTTAAAGACTTCTTTTTCGCACAATTGGGGCAAGCAGGCTTAGGGTGATGGTGGGATCAGAAACAGGTATAGTCTATGTCCAGTTAAAAAATGTGGACAAATTATTGGCATAATTTGTTGATTTTTGCATGTCTTTAAAACATAGTATAATGGTCCTGTGTATTGAGCCTTTATAACCAATTGTACTAAGAGTAAGCAAGACCCTTTAGTGTGGAAAATTCCTTCTCCACCTGTTTTAAAATGAAGTGTGTTTCTAAAATTAAACTACTAATCAATCTGCATGTACAAAATAGCTGGAAAAAGTTCCTCTGAATTGTACAAGGAGTACAGAAAACTTGACCAAAGTAGGTTTTTTCAGAGGACATGGAGTATGGAGCAGGACAGAGAACAAGTACAAACAATTTCCTCCAGCAGTTGAGTAAAATGAGAAAAAGTTTCCAAGAAAAAGGGCACCTGGGTGGAACAGAAGCATTAAACATAAACAGTATTTCCAAGTGAAGCTCAATTGGGCCGCACTCATCGAGGGGCAAGCGCTACCCCAGCAGAGCAGTAATTCCCCTGAAACTAAAATGGGGGTTGAAAGACTCCTTTTTTTGGCACTTTTTAAACTGGGGGCATGCAGGTTTGGGGCTCATGCTGTGGCCCAGGACAGGTATAGTCAATGTCCAGTGAAACTAAAATGGTGGTTGAAAGACTCCTTTTTCCGGCACTTTTTAATCTGGGGGTCATGCAGGTTTGGGGCTCATGCTGTGGCCCAGGACAGGTATAGTCAATGTCCATTGAAACTAAAATGGTGGTTGAAAGACTCCTTTTTCCGGCACTTTTTAATCTGGGGTCATGCAGGTTTGGGGCTCATGCTGTGGCTCAGGACAGGGATAGTCTATGTCCAGTGAAACTTAAATGGTGGTTGAAAGACTTCTTTTTCCGGCACTTTTTAATCTGGGGGTCATGCAGGTTTGGGGCTCATGCTGTGGCCCAGGACAGGTATAGTCTATGTCCAGTTCAAGTAAAATGATGGTTCAAATAATACTGTCTTCTGGCACTTTTTAATTTGTGGGTGATGCAGGTTTAAGGGTCATGCTGTGGTGCAAGACAGGGATAGTAAATGGTCTGTGAGTTTTTTTCTGTGGCTTTTATAACCTAAGTGTGTTGCCTAAGATGTAGCATGTATCCATTTGACTGTTGTGGATTTTAATTCCAGCTTCTCCAGCCCTGTTTGGGTGTAAGAATGAAGGTGTTGTTGCTCTCCCATAGACTTTAATGGTCATCGGCGATCATCTATCATCGACCATCGAATATCTTGTCGATGATGGCAGACTATCGACCATCGACCGATGTCGATAGCCAACGTAATCGCTCAACACTACTCACGACTACTGGATGAATTTTTTGTCATGGCAGAATTATCATACAATAATCATGATGGTGAATTTACAGGTTCTCACCATTCTTTATCATTTATGGTCTGCATCCCCATCTCCCTTTGTCTGATACCCAATTTGCAGTCCACATCCTGTTCTAAGCTGCAAACGGGCAAGAATTGCAGAATCCCTTCAGTATTCCAACTGGGAGATAAGGTTTGGCCTCCTTGCAGGTATATTTGTTTGAAAGCTCCTTGTTTCAAGTTGGCTTCTTGGTTCCTGGGACGCTTATGTCTTTGGAGCCAGCAGAGAATATAAAAGCCCCAAAGTGTTCTGCAGGTTTCATCGTTGGGTGCCAACGAATCGCGCGACAGCCCCCCCGCTCATATCCCCCGGCTCCCGGCTGTAACTGACTTACCTCTCCTCTCTCCTGCTTCTCTGCACTGCTCTGCTAACTAGCAAGCCCCATTCACTTTCATTATCCATGCACTGTATATGCCAGAAAGAAGTGACATGTCACTTCTTTCTGCCGGCGTTCAATACACGGCGGGGAAGACGGCAGGTAATCATAGCTCTCTATGAGAGCTATGATTACCGTAATTACAGGAGGTATTTTGGGGTGCATTGAAAGCACAATTAATCCTGAAATACATCCTGAAAGACGCCATGTGAACATAGCCTAAATGGAAACAAAACGGCAGAAAAAAAAAAGCGGAAGCTTAAAGGGGTTTTGCCACCATGTATTGTTGACGTGGGAAGCTTCAAAATGGGTATTTAATCACTTTTCTAAATATATGTGATTACAAAAAGTGAAGATTCTGGGAGCTATAGCATTTCCAAATCCCCCTTAGTTACCTGAAAGCTTCCACTAGACACGACCCGGGAGCTGACAGGCCGCGCTTGCATGAAACACTTCTTATCTGATGACAGGCAAAATTAATGAGCTTTTAAGGCACCGGGTAGAAAGTGCAGTCTATGAGGCTTTGTCTTGCTGTATTGATAATCCACTGTTGTACTGTTTATTATTTCACCCCCTCCCTCTCAGCCCTGCAGCCTTCATGACTCAGCGTGATTTGTTGACATTCTCCCTGTGCTAAGGAGAGGTAAGAAACTTGCGTCCTGGCAAATCCCATTTAATATTTTGTCTGAAATTCAAGAAAGTCATCATTCACTAAATGATGAAAATAAGCATTTGTGACAAGGATTTACCGATCTCTGGTGGTACAGATGTGGTACTTTCTGATGTGGTACTTTGGGTCTCTGGTTCTGTTGCTGTAGGCGGCAGGGACATGTAACACTGGATAGCTTCTGTGATATTTGTATCATAGCAGCATCCTTTCCTGAGACATGTGTCCTCTTCTATGCCCGGATACCCGCACTCTATCCTCTCATCCGGTGGCACGCAGCACTTATCATCAGCTAGAAATATAATACATTTCATTTATATACAGAAAAACAGAACAAAGGAACAATTTCATCAGACTGAATTACTCTATGTAAAGTGGGGAAAATAAATATTTGCTACACTGTCAATTTTGCAAGTTTTCCCACCTACAAAGAATGGAGAGGTCTGTAATTTTTATCCTTGGTACACTTCAAGTGTCAGACAGGATCTAAAAATAATTAGCATTTTCAGATTTCGGGGCTGTCGCTGGGCTGTATTGAGTTTCAGCTCCCTCCAAAGATTTTCCATTGGGTTCAGGTCTGGAGACTGGCTGGGCCACTCTAGGACCTTGAAATGCTTCTTACAGAGCTGTTCCTTAGTTGCCCTGACTGTGTTTTTCGAGCTTAGGTCCTGCTGGAAGACCCAGCCATGACCCATCTTCAATGCTATTTCTGAGGGAAAGAGGTTATTGGCCAAACTGTCGCAATACATGGCCTCATCCATCCTCCCTTCAATACGGTGCAGTCGTCCTGTCCCCTTTGCAGAAAAGCACACGCATAGTATGATGTTTCCCCCCCATGCTTCACAGCTTGGGTGTTCTTGGGGATTTACTCATCCTTCTTTCTCCAAACACAGTGAGTGGATCATCCAGGAGGTCACTAGTGAACTTCAAACGGGCCTGGACATGTGCTGCTGTGAGCAGGGGGACCTTGCGTGCCCTGCAGGATGTTACTCCATGAGACATAATGTGTTACTAATGATAATCTGTGAGACTGCGGTCCCAGCTCTATTCAGGTCAATGACCAGCTCCTCCCGTGTAGTTCTGGGCTGATTCCTGAGCTTCCTCAGAATCATCCTTACCCCACGAGGCACGATCTTACATGGAGCCCCAGACCGAGGAAGATTGACAGTCATCTTGTGCTTCTTCTATTTTCTAATAACTGAGCCAACAATTGTTTCATTCTCACCAAGCTGCTTGCCTAATGTTCTGTAGTCCAGCCCAGCCTTGTGCAGGTCTACAATTTTGTCCCTGGTGTCCTTAGACAGCTCTTTGGTCATGGCCATAGTGGAGAGGTTGGAGTGTGATTGAGTGTTTGGACAGGTGTCTTTTATAAAATTAATGAGTTCAAACAGGTGCAATTAATACAGGTAATAAGTGCAGAGTAGGAGGCTTTTTAAGGAAAAAATAACAGGTCTATGAGAGCCAGAATTCTTGCTGGTTGGTCGGTGATCAAATACTTATTTCATGCAAGAAAATGCACATTAATTATTTAAAAATCATACAATGTGATTTTCTGGATTTTTTTTTAGATTCTGACACAGCTGGAGTGAACCTACGATAAAAATTACAGACCTCTCCATTCTTCGTAGGTGGGAAAACTTGCAAATTTGCGAGTGTATCAAATACTTACTTTTCCCAACGTAGTTCTATATTGGTAAACAAGGGGTAAAAGAAACTTTCATAATAAATCTTTTTTATTTTAATAAGCCTTTTATGGTGTGTACTACTGGTGGTTTTTGTGCTATAAACTCTCCATTTGGGTTCACAGTGTCCACATGTACCAGGTTCAGTTTGTTTTGAACTACGGATGATTTCAGTCTACTCCACCCTGGGAAGAGGTTACATGGAGAGTCAGCAGCATTGCACCAAGGAATAGCTAGTGGCCAAAATCTGTAGAAACTAACTGCGACAATCGGGGTGTCTCCGAGAAGGCAGAGAGACAGAAGCCGGCAATATTCTTTATTTCTGAGAAAAGGAGAGTTGTGCCGGCCTTAAGCACAACTCAATAAGGTTAGACTAACATCATTGTATCCGTCTACTTTTTTAATAGTTAACTGTATTACACTATGGGAGCGCATGCTCTTTTTCTCTCTTTTGTTTTATAATTGCACTGACATGAGAGCAGGAGATGTTATCTAGGAGCTCTGAAGCTCTCTGCTCTAAAGTAAAACATTAGTTTCCTTTGTTCTAATATATTTGGAAAAATTCTTAATTTACCATTTCCTACATGTTGAAAGCTAATCTCTGTAGTGAGACAACCCCTTTAAGGTCGCTATACCAACTTACTCCAGCCAAGAAAAATTCTCTCTCAATATGGGTTCAGGCTGGGGGAAAATAAATAAATTATATACTGACCTTTCAGGTCTTCTGCCTCTGCCACTCCAAAGTGCCCTGGGATCCGCTCCTCTGCACTTTCGGTGTCTCATGTTGACACACAGGAAATGCTCTCCCTGCAGTGAGTGAATGGAGAACAAGGATCTCCTATGTGTCCGGATTAGATACTGAAAGTGCAGAGGAGCAGGTCCCGGGACACTTTGGAGCCGCAGCAGAAGGTGAACATAACTTTATTTATTTTCTTACCCCAGCCTGGCCACTTTCAGACAGAATTTTTTTCTGGCTTGAAAACCGCTTTAAACATTTGTGGCAAGGACTTACCGGTCTCTGGTCGTACAGATGTGATACTTGCAGTCCCAAGTTCTCTTGTTTCAGGTTGAGTGGTTTCCATTGGGAGTTTTGTGGTCAGAGGTTCGTCCACCATTTCTGTGTAAGAAGGAACTGAAGTTGTACCTATCAGTGATACCAACGGGAAAAACTATTATCAGAGGTAGAACGAAAATGGACCCATCCTACATCAATATAAGACATTTAGGGCGAAATGTATGAAAGGGTTTTTCACCCTTTTTCTGGTGTACAATGCACCTAACTGAAGCAGCTACGATGTATAATGCGCCTAACTAATGTGTTAGGTGCATTTTTCGTAAGACTCGACACTTTCTAATGCGCCTAACATAGGGGGGTTTTAGTGGTGTTCTGGGGCATCGCACCACTTTCGTAAAATTAGACACATATATGAATGTGGTTCAGCAAAACTAGGCGCATTACTGCGAAGGCAGATCTATCTCTATGTGGTCTGCCTGAGACTGAGGATTCGAAGTGGAGATAGATTTGCTTTAAGGGGCAAAAATGTCCAATATTTCTCAACTTACACCAGTAAAATAATAAAAAGTAATTTATTATAATTAGCAAGTTGTATAAAATTTAATTATTTAAATTGAATGAAAATGTGATCATAGAAAATTAATATGAAAATATATAATATCCCAAAAATATAGAAATATCTCCTATAAAATGTATTTAAAATTCATAGAATCTTGAACTAATTTTGCATTAAATAACCACTGATGATGTTGTTCGGATTTTTTAAATTTTAATTTTGACTACATTAAATTTGAAATATATTTTTGCTGCTCTCACCCTTTATTGCACATACAGCAAGAGCCAGCACACCACAGGTCTTGTTGGGGCCTGTGGTTCTCCAAGCAGGATCAATACCATAGTTTCTATTCACTGACATGCTATTCTAATGACTTTTATTTCTGGCCTACCTATAGCCTTTATACATATTAGGTGCATTAGTTATGCGCCTAAGTTCCGTAATGCACCAAACACATAGGCGAGGCACGTTGAGCTTTAGACACCATTTATGAACGCACAAAAACCACTTTCATACATTCAGGCGCATTATACACTGAAAATAAGAGTCGACTATTCACTTCAAAGCGTCTTCCTTCATACATGTCGCCTTTAGGCTATGTTCAGACGGCTTATCCCAGCGTAATTGCGGGAACGGATTTCGCCCGCAATTACACGGTGTGTACCGAGGGAGGAGGGGGGGGGGGGGCGCAAACCCGCCCGCCCCATAGGCTTTCATTATCCACGGCGCCTATCCCGCCAAGATAATTGACATGTCACTTTCTCCCCGCTCGCCGTATTTCGCGAGCTGGGAGAGGAGAGAGAATCCATAGTTCTCTATGAGAACTGTGGATTACCGTAATGACTGGGACGGATTTCAGCCGTATTTTGCGCAGCCGTGTGAACATAGCCTTAGTGATCTGAAGACAGAGGAAGCTATCTGGAAGACACTTTATGGTCTCACAATGTGTCATGAACAGTTTCCCAGGTAGAACAAGTGAGTTATGTAAGTGACTTACCACGGCACAGCATGCCAACAGTGAGCACACTCACCTCTGTTATATATGTAATGGGCCACAGGGCTGCCATCAGAAATTTCAGGGCCCCCTACAGCTGAAGCATCAGGGTTCCTTGTCCATTATCAGTTCCTTCTTTGCACTTTGCAGGCCCCTTTTGGATCAGGACCCCTGACAAGAATGCTGTCAGTACTGATGACGCCCCTAATGGGCCAACTTTATCCAATGCCATGAGAACTGGTATATAACAGATCCAGAGAATGCTGAGCATTCATCTCTTGCAGAGCCATGTTCCCCCTGGTGGGGTAAACTGGCCATAGCCATAAACATCCACCTGCCCCCACCTGATAGAAATCTACCTCGCCTTCAACTATGTCACTATTGATATGTTTGCATCACCCCTGGTACTGGTCTCCTCTGACTGTCCCCTGCCAAGGCTGCTCCATCCATCTGTCTACCAACTATATCTATGTGCCACATCTACTTGGTTCATCTTCCCGTGCAATACATGTACATGCCACACTACATGCTACATGCCTTGACTACTAATTCATCTACCATCACACTAAGGCCTCCATAGTAAATGTGCACCATTGGGGATGAGTTCCCAACTTATAGTCATCATGAGACGTGGTCTTCCATGCCACATGACAAGACGCTGTGGAGGCAGCACTGACATGTAACGTCATTCATATTGACAGGCTCGGGTAGATCTGTTGTTTGGCCCATGCCCTGGAAGCTATACTTGAAGGTCTCTAATTCTTATACTCTGTCCTCATACAATAATAACTGGAAGCGTGGAGACTATATGGAACCAAAACTCCAGAGAAAAGCAGATACTTTTCAATTCAAGAAATTCTTTTTTTTTTCACTTAATGATAAAATTAAACATTTATGACAAGAAATTACCGATCCGATTTATCTATTTCACTAAATGATGAGATTAAACATTTGTGGCAAGGATTTACCTGTCTCTGATGGTTCAGATGTGGTACTTTGTGATGTGGTAATTTCAGATGTGGTAATTTCAGATGTGGTACTTTGTGATGTGGTAATTTCAGATGTGGTACTTTCGGATGTTGTACTTTCGGATGTGGTACTTTCTGATGTGGTACTTTGGGTCTCTGATTCTGTTGCTGTAGGAGGCAGGGACATGTAACACTGGATAGCTTCAGTGATATTTGAGTCATAGCAGCATCCTCTCCTGAGACATGTGTCCTCTTCTATTCCTGGATCCCCGCACTCTATCCTCTCATCCGGTGGCACGCAGCACCTGTCATCAGCTAGAAATATAATACATTTCATTTATATACAGAAAAATATAACAAAAGAACAATTTCATCAGACTGAATTACTCTATGTAAAGTGGGGAAACTAAGTATTTGCTACACTGTCAATTTTGCAAGTTTTCCCACCTACAAAGAATGGAGAGGTCTGTAGCTTTTATCCTTGGTACACTTCAAGTGTGAGAGACAGGATCTAAAAATAATTTGCATTTTCAGGTTTCGGGGCTGTCGCTGGGCTGTATTGAATTTCAGTTTCCTCCAAAGATTTTCCATTGGGTTCAGTTCTGGAGACTGGCTGGGCCACTCTAGGACCTTGAAATGCTTCTTACGGAGCTGCTCCTTATTTGCCCTGACTGTGTGTTTCGAGTTATGGTCCTGCTGGAAGACCCAGCGACGACCCACCGTCAATGCTATTTCTGAGGGAAAGAGGTTATTGGCCAAAATGTCACAATACATGGCCCCATCCATCCTCCCTTCAATACGGTGCAGTCGTCCTGTCCCCTTTACAGAAAAACACCCTCAAAGTATGATGTTTCCACCTCCATGCTTCACAGTTGGGTGTTCTTGGGGTTGTACTCATCCTTCTTCTTCCTCCAAACACAGCGAGTGGATCATCCAGAAGGTCACTAGTGAACTTCAAACAGGCCTGGACATGAGCTGGTGTGAGCAGGAGGACCTTGCAGGATTTTAATCCATGATGGCGTAGTGTGTTGCTAATGGTAATCTCTAAGACTGTGGCCCCAGCTTTATTCAGGTCATTGACCAGGTCCATGTAGTTCTGGGCTGGTACCTGACCTTTCTCAGAATCTTCCTTACCTCATGAGGCTAGATCTTGCATGGAGCCTTGGACAGAGGAAGACTGATACTCATCATGTGCTTCTTCCATTCTCTAATAATTGCACCGAGATTTTTTGTTCTCACCAAACTGCTTGCCTAATGTCCTGTAGTCCATCCCAGCCTTGTGAAGGTCTACAATTTTGTCCCTGGTGTCCTTAGACAGCTCTTTGTTCTTGGCCATGGTGGAGAGGTTGGAGTTTGAGTGTGTGGACAGGTGTCTTTTATACAATTAATGAGTTCATACAGGTGCAATTAATAAGTGCAGAGCAGGAGGCTGCTTAAAGAAAAAATAACAAGTCTGTGAGAGCCAGAATTCTTGCTGGTTGGTCGGTGATCAAATGCTTATTTCATGTAATATTTCGGTTGAACCAGAATTGAGAAGCAAACTAATGAAACAGGCCTGGACAAAATTGTTGGTTCCCTTAAAGGGGTTGTCTCACTACAAGGATTGCTGCTTTTTATGTTAAAGGTCTTGCAAAAACAAGTCTCTTTGCAATATATGTTCATTAACCAAATCCTACGTATTCCTAGATATCCCCTCTTGTATAGGCTGCATCAGCTCCTCAGGTTGTTAAAGCTACAGACCTGTTTACTCTCTCATGATAGGCTGCCAGTGCTGGTTGCTATAACTACAGACCTGGCTTCTCCTGCAGTCTAGTAGAAGTCAGTAAACACGCCCCTGAATTGAAAATGAAACCAAGAAAACAGGACTGAAGTAAGATGAATCCATGTAGTGAGACATCCCCTTTAACTTAATATTTTGTCCCACAATCTTTTGAGGCAATCACTGCAAACAAACAATCTCTCTCAATGAGACTTCTGCATCTGTCCACAGGTATTTGGCCGACTCCTTGACATCTCAGGTGCGAAGGTCCCTTCTCCAAACTGCAGTTTTCAGCACCTTCCAAAGATGTTCAATAGGATTTAGATCAGAACCCAGAGAAGCCACTTCAGAATAGTCTAGTGCTTTGGTCTCAGCCTTTCTTGGATGTTTTTAGCTGTGTGGAGGATCCATGATCTGTGACAGAGGCCGAGCTTTCTGACACTGGGCAGCAAACCTCACTCCAGAACTTTTTGGTGGTCTTGAGATTTTACTGTACCCTGCACAGATTAAAGAAACTCTATGCCAGATGCAGCAAAGCAAACACTCATTGACCTTAAAGGGGTTTTGCCACGATCTCATTTCATACCTCCTGTATCCAGCTCTTCAACTCTGTGTGCTCAGAAGGGGGCGTGTGTGATTTGTTTGAATTGCATATTATGTGACCCTGCAAGATGACATCACCATGCCTTTCCTCTCTCTAGTCAAAGAAAGGTCTGTTTATGTATAGAGCTGTGCATAACTACATTGTAACTCAGAGGTAAAGTTTTTTTACCTCCAAACACGGGGCCTGGGTTAACCCCTCGGAAAAAACCTGTGGATTTTGTTTTTTATCCAAGACAGACCTCATTCAGTTTTTTTTTTTAATTTTAAATTTGCACTGTTTTACAAAATTACTAAAGATACAGGGACGGGAGTAAATACACCCCGGGGTTTAAACACCTGCTGCCTAGAGGAAAGGTATGTCTAATGTGCGCCCAGGACGGGGAGCCCAGCCCGGGTACCCCCGGGAGAGAGCTTAAAAAATTTGATCACAAAAGGAGCTGAAAGAAAAAAAACGAAACGGGAATTTTTTTAATAATGATGAAGGTGAAAAATGTTTATTATTTTTTTTGAAAGCTTCCCACGTCTATTTTTTTGTAAAACCCCCTTTTAACTTGAATAACATGTAAAAATGTTAACAGGAACGAAGCTGTTAAAATTTTTTTTAATTTTTACTTTTAACATGTTGGTCTAAATTTTCTTAGACAACTCTCTCTTTAGTTCCCTTTTGGTCCAACTCCAGGGGTTTGTAAAACACTATGTTTACCAAACACACAGTACTACTTTTTACCCTTTAGACAGGCAGACTTATTACAATTTTAAAAATACCTTTGATAAAATTTAAAAAAACACCTTTGTTTAAATGTCCCTTGATCATATTTTTGGTATTTTCTAGGACAACATCATTTTTGTAGTGGCCCAGTTTTTGTTTTTTTCTTTTTTATTTTTAGTTTGACCACAATTAACAGAAAAGTTAATTTTCTTTAATTATTTCAAAAAATTTTTAAAATGCTTTTTTACTTTTGTAGCTTTCAAGTAATTTCAGTGACCATTGTTTTTCTTTCTAAAACAAAAGGGGTACCCACAATTTTATCAATGTGTATTATGGAGTTTACTTGAAGGTCTCTGTTTTTTTATACTGGTTGAATAAAAAACCCCTAAACTTAAAGAATTTACTTAACCAAAACTTGAGAAAAAAATAGAATTGATCTGTATCACTAAATGATAAAATTAAAGACTTGTGGCAAGGATTTACCAGTCTCTAGTCGTAAAAGAGTGGTATTTTGGGTGTCAGGTTCTGTTCGGGAGGGGGCGGGCCCTGTAAAAACCGGTAGTTTCCTGATACTTGGTCATACGCATCCCTACTGAGACACGGCCTTTCTATGCCTGGATATCCGCACTCTATCCCTCATCCTTTTGGGATCCACTGGGCATCAGCTAGAAAAAAATAAAATTTCATTTTTCCACAGAAATACATAAAAAAAAAAATTTTAGTTTGGAAATTTTTTTTTTTTTTTGTATTTTTAATAAAATTTTACAAAATGGTACAAAAGGGGGAATAAAAAAATGGAATGACCTAGTCCAGAGCAAAAAATCCAAGCACCAAAAGAACAAATCACCAGAGATACAAAACCCTAGAATGTAAGCAGGGTGTACTTTTTTTTTCCTACAACTGTTTGCCTTCCACTACCCCTTTACCTCCATTAAACACTTGGCTACCACCTGAATAATTTTCCTGAGTACGCCCTTTTACATGACAAACTCTAGGACATTTCCCCTTTTTACCATAAAATGCTGATCTCATTGATTGTAGACTCCAGTATAATGTGAAGTTGGAGGTAGTGGATCCTCTGGGCCACCGCAACGATGGGGTAAGCCACCGGGGGTTGGGGAACTAAATAGGTCCCGGTTCTCCCAAACCCGCCGCAAAATAGGGTGGCTTGCTGCGGCGGATTGCACCCGGTTGCTCCCCTGATTGACTTTCTTCGGAGGCAGCCGAGGTGTACGTGGTACAAAACGGGAAAGGCAGGCAATGGTTCTGGTCATGGACAGGCGGAAGGGAGGGGGAGGGGGCAGGGCTGGCGAGGGGAGGAGGGAAACGGGATATACACAGTAACAGAAAAAAGGCTTTAGGAACACTTTCTCAATAGGGAAAGGCAAAAGCGGCGGGTCCGGGGAGAGGCCCAAAAAAAGGGGGGGGGGAAAGAAAAACCCGGGCCCCTTTTTTTAAATCCGGGCCCGGGGGCCAGGAAAGCGCAAGGGGGGGCGGAAATACCCGGCCCCCCTTTTCCCGCCCCCGACCGCAGGGGGCTGCCCCCCCCGAGCGGGAAAGGGCGGCCCGGAGGGAACGCAACCGGGGGGCTGCGGTTTTGGAAGCCCGTAGTTTGAGGTAACTTGTTTCTTTCCCCCCGCCAACAGTGGAGTAAAAACTTTTGATTCCCTACCTCAAGCACTGGTAAAAACTTTTATCAAATTTCTCAAACATTGGTGAATTTCAGGCCCCCTTTTTTCCATTTTGGTTGTTTTCCCCCCCCCCTTTTTTATTTTTCCTTTTCACCCCCAACGGGGCCCTTTCGTTTCAATCCAAGGCCCAAATTTTTTTTAAGTTTCCCCAGAAAGTTTTTTTACCCAATTTGGGGAATAAATTTTCCCCTTTGGATTTTGTTTCCTTTTTAAAGTTTTTTTTTCCGGGGGCCCTTTTTTTTGGACCGCAAGTTTAAAAACCCCAAAGGGTTTTGGGGCAGGGGGTCCCAAGCCCGGGGGGGCCCCCCCAACCCCAATCCCCCCACCCCCCACTATTCCCCCCCTTCCGGCTTTCCCCCCCTCCTCCCCTTCTAGCCCCCCCTTCACTTTCAACCATCACTTTTTTTCCAAAAAGAATAATGCATTTTTTGCCCCTTTTTTGGGGGGGGGGGGGAATCGGGGCTTTCATAGCAAATTTGAAAAGTTTTGGGTTTTTGGGGGCCCCGAATTAAATCCCAAAACCCCCCCGGGTAAAAAATTTTAAAAATCTTTTTTTCCCCGGGGGGGGGGCCCACCCCCAACCCCCCCCCCCTTTTTATCTATCCCCCTCCCCCCCAAAAAACCCCCTTTAACCCTTTTTTTCCTTTTTTTTCCCCTTTTTTGGGGTTTAGGAACGCCCCGACCCCGTCTGCAACAAACTCCTGCTGTTCATGACCTTTTTCTCTCCAACCCCCCAACCCCCCCCCCAAAACTTTCCCCAAAATTTAACCGTTTCCCTTCCCCTCCCTTGGGGCCCTAACCCCCAAAACCCTAACCTGAAAACTTTTTATTTTTTTTAATGAAAATTAAAGGGTTTTTAAAAAAACCCCCCTTTTTTCCCCCTTTTAGGTCCAAAAACTCTTTCGCCTTTTTTTAAGGGGTTTGAGTTTTAAAAAAGGGCCCCCCCAGTTTTGGTTTTTTTGAAAATTTACACCCCCGAAACCCCCCCCGGGGAAAACCCCCAGGGGCCCCTGTTTTTTAATTTTTTTTATAATTAGGTTGAGTTCTAAATTCCCCCCCCCCAAAGGGGAAACCCCGGATTTTCTTTTTTTCCAAATTTTAAAATTCCAATTTTTGTTAAAAAAATTTCCCCATTTTTAAATTAAAGTTATGGAAAAAGAATTTTCCCAAAAATTAAAAAATTTAAATACAAGGTTTTTTTAAAATGTTTTCTTTTTGTAAAAGGGTGAAAAGTAAAATAAAATTAAAAATGGATTTGAATAAAGAAAGATGTGGAGGGGGAAAAAAAATTTTTTAAATTTTGGGGGGTTGGGAAAAAAAATATAATTTTTATTAAAATTTTGGGGGGATTATAAGTTTGGGGGAAAAAAATTTTTTAAATTTAAAAATAAAAAAAAAAAATTTTTTGGGGAATTATTTTAATAAAGTTATTAAAAAGGTAAATGGTTTTAAAAAAAAAAAAAATAATGGAAAAATTTTTTTTTTAAAAATAAAATTTTGATTTAAATTTAAGTTGAAAGAGGAAAAGGGGGTTTTTTTGGGGAAGTTAAAAATTTTTAATAAAAATTTTTGTCCCCTCTCCCCTTATGTATTTTTTAAAAGGGTCTTTCTTTTCCTTAAAAAAACCCAAAAAACCCCCTTTAAAAAAACCCCTTCGGACCTCCTGGTGATAAACCCCAGTCTTAACCGCCCTTCATCTTAAATCCGGGCGCTTGGGTACCTCGTAATCCCCTATCTCTCTCTAACCTCTTCTTTCCCCTTTTTTAAAAAAACAGTTTCCCCCACCCTAACCCACGGAAAAGCCTTATTAAAGTCCAAATACCTCCCAACAGCAAAATCCAGGGTAATATCCCTTTCGCTTCCTTTGGGTCTCTCTGCGCATTTAAAACTGTGGATACCAACTTTCCTCAGCATCTCAGCACCATTTCCCAGGGCACCGCTCTCGCTTGGGTTTCCCTCCACCTCTCTGACCCCTCCTTCAGTGTCTCATTTTTGGTTCGCCTCCTCTCCTCTTTTCCCCTTGCTGTTGGGGTTCCTCGGGGTCAGTTCTAGGGCCTCTCCTCTTTTTATTGTACACAAAACCCCTTTTACAAAAATCGTAGTTTTGGCTTCCCGTACCCTCTAGCAACACCCCCAAATTTACATCCCCCCTGACATCACTCCACCTTGCTACAAAAAAACCAGTGACTGTTTCCCCCCTTCTCTGAATCATTCCTCTCTCCATTTAAACAAACCCACTAAAACTGAACTTCTTGTCTTCCGCCATCTATAACCCAAACCCCCCCCCCTGCTATTTCTTTTTGTATGTGGGGACCCCCATTTTCCTAGGCACAGGCCCGCTGTCTAGGGGTTTTATTTTATTCTGATCTACCCTTTTCCCCATATATCCAATCCCTTGCCCGCTCCTTCACCGCACCCCAAAAATATCCCAAAAACCGTCCATTTCTCACTGTGGAAACGACTCAAACCTCATTACTTTTTCCCTTTTCTTTCTCGTCTTGAACGCAACTCCTTGCTTATCGGTCCCCCCTCTCAAAAACTCTCCCCCTCCAAACGTCCCGAAAAGCACAGCCGGCTTTCTTCTCTCCACCGCTATACTGTGCCTCTCCCCGTGCAGTCACTGCACTGGTTCCCCCCCAGTAAAGGAACAGAAAACCGCACTCTCACCCTAAAACTCTCCCGCCTGCTCCTCCCACCTCTCCCCAGTCTTGGCTACCGCCCCACCCGTGCTCTCCCTCCCCGTTTATCAGACTACATTCCTCAATCAACCCCAACCCCCCCAGCCCGCCTACAAATTTCCACGTGCGGCACCAATTCTCTGGGAAAATGCTACCCGGGGGATCAGCACATTCACAACCCTCACAAGTTTTAAGAGGGCCCTGAAAAAACATCTTTTCGGGGCTGGGCCCCACCAAGAAACCCTAACTGCTATCACACCCTCTTCACCCCTACACTAGGGCACTCACAGGGACTTATCTGTAATGTTACAGCGGGGGGCAGGTTCATCCATTTTTCATGTAAACCACCCCCCTTTTTTGAAACATGGCCGGCCATTGTAAACTTGGCACTTCTTACCGATTTTTACCCATACACCCCAAAGATTGTAAGCTCTCACGAGCGGGCCCCCCACACCCCTTTTTCTCATTTGTAAGTCTTTTAATGTGTAATGACTGTATGTTTACCCCTTTAATTTTTAAAGTGCGGGAATATGTTTGGGGCTATGAAATAAAAAATTATTATTATTATAAAGGAAACAAAACTGCCAAAAAAAAAAAGTGGAAGCTTAATATTTCGTCTGAAATTCAAGAAAGTCATCAATTTCACTAAATGATGAAAATAAGAATTTGTGACAAGGATTTACAGATCTCTAGTCGTACAGATGTGGTACTTTCAGATGTGGTACTTTGGGTCTCTGGTTCTGTTGCTGTAGGCGGCAGGGACATGTAACACTGGATAGCTTCAGTGATATTTGTGTCATAGCAGCATCCTTTCCTGAGACATGTGTCCTCTTCTATGCCCGGATACCCGCACTCTATCCTCTCATCCGGTGGCACGCAGCACTTATCAGCTAGAAAAACAATACATTTCATTTATATACAGAAAATATAACAAAAGAACAATTTCATCAGTCTGCATTACTCAATGTAAAGTGGGGAAAATAAATATTTGCTACACTGTCAATTTTGCAAGTTTTCCACCTACAAAGAATGGAGAGGTCTGTAATTTTTATCCTTAGTACACTTCAAGTGTGAGAGACAGGATTAGAGATGGGCGAATTGATTCTAACGAAGTGGAATTCGTTTAGAATTTCAGGAAAACTTCGTTCGGAACGAAGTCGAAGTTTGGGGGACTTCGAGTGAAAAGCGTGCTTTTCATTGATAAAATGGCTGGGAGGAAGAAGGGCATAGCCTGCATGACATGTGCAGAGATGAAGCCAATCAGAGACCAGCGGGATTCTGTGACGTCACCGCACTATATAAGTCCGGGCGCGACGCTGGGAGCTCACACTCCTCTCACTGTGCTCATCAGAGAAGGTGCTGCCGCGGCTGCTTGTAATAGCTCTTATTAAAGAACTGATTTTTATACAGCAATTTTTGGGGGGTGTCTCAGCTTGTCTCAGAGACTGCTTCTCTTAACGTTCTATTTCTGATTTTTTGGGGTATTGGATCTGAAGTCCAGTGTGCGTCCAGTGCAGCTGCATATACATTTTAATGCTATCTGCTCACAGCACATTGAATATCCAAGGGTGATCTAAGCCTGTTCCTGTTGTATTCATTTAACCCCTTACCGCCGGAGCCAGTTTTGGCCTCTCTGACAGAGCCCTATTTTTGAAATCTGTCATGTGTCACTTTATGTGAGAATAACTTTTTGACACTTTAACCTATCCATGTGATTAAAAGATTGTTTTCTCGTGACACATTGTGCTTTAAGATAGTAAGAAATTTTGGTCCAAAAAATGCTTGTTTATTTGTGAAAAATATCAAATTATTGTGAAAAATGTGAAAAATTTGCCAATTTCAAACATCAAAAATTTCTGCATGTAAGACAGATAGTTATTCCACTCAAAATAGTTTATAACTAGCATCTACCATATGTCTACTGTAGGTTGGCATCATTTTTTAAATGTCTTTTTTTTTTTTTTACGACATTAGGGGGCTTAAAATGTAGTTGTAATTTTTCAAATTTTCAAAAAATTTGCAATATACATTTTTTAGGAACCAGTTCCAGTTCTAATGAGACTTTGATTGGCCTGTATGTTAGATACCCCCATAAATGACCTCATCTAAGAAACTACACCCCTTAAAGTATTCAAAACCGCATTTAGAAGTTTATTAACCCATTAGGTGTTTCACAGGAATTAAAGCAAAGGGGAAGTGAAATTTCAAAATTTCACTTTTTTGCAATTTTTCAAATTTTTAAACATTTTTTGAAAAGGGAATAGGGTTTAAATGTAAATAAAGGGAAAAATGAAAAATAAATTTTTGATTCCCCAGATTCTGCTTTTTTTAAAGAGTTTATCCCATATGGGGGGCCCTAGTGCATTTTTTTGGCCCTTCAACCACAACCCCCCAAATAGAATCCCCACCTACGGGGACTCGGGGGGCCCCCTTTTCTTTACGTTTTTATTTGGGGGCCTTTTTCATTTTTGGGCGGACACCCAAAGGTTCCCAAAACCCTTAATAAATCCCCCAAAAAAGACCCCTTTTTTTGGAAACACCAAAACCCCTTAAGGGAATATATCCAGGGTTTAGTGATTATATGGGAACCCCACAGGCTTTTCAAAATTTTTTTTTTAGCGTTGGGGCTCTAAAAAATAAAAAAATATATTTTTTTTCCAAAAAACCCGCAATTTTAGCTAAAAAGGGTTTAATTTTTAAAAGGGAACCCTTGGGAAAAAAACCCCCAAAAATTTTTGTTTTTCGAAATTCCTTCCAATTTTTCGGCAATCCCCTAAAATTTGGGGTGAAAAATGCTGTTTGGGCGCATGGAAAGGGGGTTACAAGGGAGGGAGCTTATTTGGTTTTGGCGCACAGAAATTGGGGGGGCCCCATGTCCATCTCCCAAAACCCTCCAAAGTACTAGAACGGGTGAAACCTTCCAAAATTGGGCCCCCTTTTTGGGAATTAAACACCCCTCGGGGATCCCCATCAAAGGGGGTGTTTTTTTCCCTTTTTGGGTCGCAAAAGGGTTTCCGATTTTTTTTTTAGCTTTGGGGCCCAGGAAAGGAGGTGGTAAACGCATTTTCCGCCATTTTTTTTTTTGGGTTTTCTTTTTTAACAGTTTCCGCCATAGGGGAAAAATGACAGGAAAAACTTTACAGGGGGGTGGGTACAATTACAAATTTTTATATAGTTTTTATGTTTTTTTATTTTTTACAAAAATAGAAGCAATTTTTATAAAAAGTTGCTTTTTTATTTTGTCCAAATTCTGACAGCCTTTAAGCTTTTTTAAATTTTTTTTGGCAAAATGGAGCTGTTTGGGGGGGGCTTTTTTTTTTTTTTTTTTTTTTTACAAAAAATTTGATGTTTTTATTGGAAACCATTACGGGGGGGCATGTAAAGCTTTGATCACTTTTTATCAGGTTTTTTGTGGGGCATTTTTTTTACAAAATACAGAAAATCCGATATTTTTTTTTAATTTTTTTTTTTTACAACGGTAAATACCCGGTATAAATGACATGTTTAGTTTTTACTCAGCGGGTTTGATACATTACAGCAAAACCACTTTGTATTTTTTTTTTAATGTTTTACTGTTTTTTCCCACAATTTTTTTTATTTAAAAAGGAAAACACCTTTTTTGCATCCCCTGCCCTAGAGCCAAAAACTTTTTTTTTTTTCTTTTTTTGGGAGCTTATGGGGACTTTTTTTTTGCGGATGAGTCAAAAACAGTTTTATTGGAAACCCTTTTTTGGGGGACAAGATTTATAAACACTTTTAAAATTTCCTTTTTTTTGGAAGGCAGGGGAAGAAAAACCCTGCAAATCCAAGAAAGGGTTTTTTTATTTTTTAAATTTTTAATAGCGTTCACCGGGGCAGTATCTGGGACAAGTTTAATTTTAAACTCTGGGGGTTTTTAAAAACGTTTAAAGGGAAATCCCAAATTTTTATGGTATTTTTTTTTATTTGAAAGCACAATTTTTTTAAAAAAAAAAAGTGTTTTTTATTGTGTAAAACAATTTTTATGCATCGCTATCTTCTAATACCCAAAATTTTTTTTTTCCAAAATACGAGCTTTTGTAAGGACTTTTTTTTTTTTCCCGGGAACTATCTAAACGTTGAAAAATTGGAATCATTTTGGATGATGTTTAAAAGTTTTTGATGACTTTTTAAACCCCCAATTTTATGTCTGCGGGAAATGAAAAAAAATTTCGCAATTCTGTAAACGGGTTTTTTTTGGGTTTTTTTTTTTTTAGGGCGTTCACCGTAAGGGGTTTAATTAACATGACAATTTATAGGGTGGGTTGCTACGCACAACGGCGTCCCAAAATAAACTTTAAAAGGGGGACCTTTTTGGGGGGAGGGGGGGGGGGGGGGGGGGGAATTGGGCTTTAAAAAAGGGACGGGGCGTGTAGGGGGTGTTTTTGTTTTATTTTTTGGGGGGTTTGGGTTTTTATTTTTTTTTTTTCACATTTTTTTCCCCGGGGGGGGGAATTGCATGAACAATCGTCAATCTTTCATAGCAATAGGAAAACAAAAACACAGTTAAGCTGAAACGGCTCCAGGGGCAACTGTCAGCCCAACGCTCCCCCAAAAATGCATTGGGGCATCGTGACGTCAAAAAAGGAAAACCCGGATGCTGTCATTCGGGCGCCCGGGCCCCCCCTGTCGGGTGGGGAGATCATACCCGGGGGGCTGGGGGCGCCATTACGGGCGCCGGGGACCCGGCGATGAGCAACCACGATGTCGCGACACCCGGGGGGTCAATCCCCCCGCGGGGGGGGCCACTCCGGCCGGGGGGGGATGCGGCATGATGCCAGGGGGGAAAATATACCGCTGGTTCCATGCCGCGATCTTGGGGCGGCCCCCGCTTTTGACGGCAAGATCGCTTTGACATACTCATACGGGAAAAAAGGGGGGGAACCCCTAACCCCAAAATTGCCGTATGAGTACGGCAAATGTTTGGTTAAGGGGGTTTAAAAAAACAGCCCTTTTTACAATACAAATACCACTTCCCCTTTTTTTGGGTGCTCCCAAATTTTTTTGCGCAATTTACATCCAGGGGAAAAATTAAAGCGTTTTTCTGCTGCTTTTGGTGACTAAAAAAAACCTTTTTTCAACCGCCAAAAAAAAGACATTTTTTTTCCCGTAGCATAATTCACAACGAAAAGGTTTTAAAATTTCAAAAATTTTCCCCCTTTTTGTGTACGTAAAAACAACCCCTTGTAAAAAGCCCACAAAACTGGTAAATTTTTTGGGTGCCCCAATTCTTTTGGGGCAACTTACATCCAAGGGTTAACAAAATAAATTTTTTTTTCCCCGCATTGGGACTCAGTAAAAAAAAAACTTTGTTTTTTTTACCGCCACAGAAGAAATTCGTAGCATAATTTTATATTCCCCAAGGTTAATTAAGCCTGTTTGTGCTTTTATATTCAGTAAAATACACAGTGTTTTTAAACGACACATACAAGTAAATTTTTCCAGGCCATTTGTGGAGCGCAATTTATATCCAAGGGTTACCAAGCTTGTTACTGGGTTCATTTGGAGTCAAATACAGGGTGTGTATTTATCATATACAGATATCTTCATCAAACAGTGTCTGTACATTTAAGAACAAACAGTATATCAGACAGAGAGGTGGCAGGCTCTTCACCTGCAAGTGGCAATGGCACAAACATTCCTGGAGCAGACACAGTCGCAGCACAGCAAGGGGACGTCGCAGCAGGGGTCACTCGGTGAGGCCACAACTGCCGCTGTCATCTAGCGGCTGTGTGTTGTTCAGCAACCCAAGGGTTCTTGATTGGTTGACTAGGTCATCCACTTCCTCCCAGATGACATCTGACAACCCCAGTCAAGAGTCGGTGGGAACGTCAGACACAACCCTTAGTTGGCATGGCCCGGGAGCGAGTCAGGGGCCCTCACCTGTCCTCAACCCGCCACTGTCCCATCCGGTTCCCTCAGCCAGAGATCTACTATGTGGTCTGGGCTCAGCGCCACTATATAGCGAGAATGAACAATTTGAGGAGGGCAGTCAGCAGCTGCTTGGCAGCGAAGAAATGGGGCCAATATCCCCTGCTTCTTGCAGTAGGCGGCAAAATATAGATGTGGAGAGTGGCATGGGAGGTCATGTTGTGAGGGGTCAGCCTCTGCATACCAAGACCGGTGATGAGGACAGCAGTGACGATGAAACACAAATAGATGATGATGTAGCCGACCGCACTTGGGAGCCGGGTGAGGCAAGGGCTTCATCATCGTCAGGAGAAGAGGGCGTCAGCTTACGCGTCAGGCAGCGGCGTGAGTCAGCAGGGTAGCAGCAGTGTGAGGTCGGGAGCCAAGCGGCCACGGGGTAGAAAACCCACTTCACAGGTCCAAGAAAGTAGCAGCACAGGGGCTCAGCGAGGCAGCGGCGGCAGTAGTCACTCAGTGCGGAGCGTTGGCGGTAAAATCAGCTACTCGGCGGAGTGGCAGTTCTTTGCTAAGACACCGGAGGAGCCAAATATGGGTATATGTAGAATCTGCGGGCAGAAAGTGAAGCATGGCCAGGGAGCTAACGTTGGCACCACGGCCCTGCATCAACACATGCAGCGTCACCATCCGATGGCCTGGGAGGAACGTGGCTCAGATGTGGTGGTCCATCCTGCCGCCGCAGCAGCAGCAGCGACCAGTGGCACACATGCCATTGCAGCCAGTCAAGGCTCCACCACCTCTGCAGAAGGTGGCTGTTTCTCTTTGTCATCATCTCCCGGTCCAGATGCTCCTGCTCCTCGCTACTCATGGCGCCAGCAGTCGTTCAGCGAGGCGATTTCAAAGAGACAACAGTATGCGTCCAAACATCCTAAGGTGCAGCAGCTGACCGTGCTCCTGTCCAAGTTAGTGGTACTGCAGTCCCTCCCTTTAAAAATGGTGGACTCTGCACCATTCAGAGAACTAATCACTTGTGCCGAGCTGAGATGGAGAGTTCCAAGCCGTAATTTCTTTTCCAAAAAGGCAGTACCAGCACTTCATAAATATTTAGAACAGAAAGTGGGCCAGTCCTTGAGCTTATCGGTTTCTTCCAAGGTGCACGGCAGCGCGGACTTCTGGAGCTGTAACTACGGTCAGGGCCAGTACATGTCCTTTATGGCCCACTGGGTGAATGTGCTTCCTGCCCAGGTACACCAACAACTTGGAAAGGAGACGCCGCTTTCTCCTCCACGTTGTCAAACTGTGGCTCCTGCGCCAATGTCCGCCTCCTCCTCCTCCACCACCACCACCACCTCAGCCCCCACAAGTACTGCTCCATCATACCACATGTGTAGGGCACAGCGGTGTCACGCAGTTCTACACCTGGCTTGCTTCGGCGAACGAAGTCACACAGGGAGGAACTGCTCCGTGTCAGGGCAGCAAGAAATCGATTTGTTTCTTTTCTCCGCCCAACTGCAAATCGGAACCATGGTGACGGACAATGGAGGGAAAATGGTGTCCGTGCTGCACCGAGGAGGATGGCCATGCCCCTGTATGCGCATTTGTTTTAATCGGTTGTGAAATGTTTCCTGAAGTCCCTTTCCCCCAATCTTCAGAAGATTCTGAAAATGGCCAGGAAACTGTGCATGCACTTTATCCATTCGTACAAAGCCAGGGAAAACCCTCCTCGAGTTGCAGCGCAGAACGCCTCCCCCAACACACTCTGATATGCGATGTTTCCACTCGTTGGAATTCCACCTGCACATTTGGACCGACTGTAATGAACAAAGAAAGGCCATTAACGATTTTTTGATGATCCAGGCGGACAGGAGTACTCCCCTGTGTAAAATTTGATGTCAGCCATGGCAGCTCATGCGTGAACCTGCCTTTGTTGAGGGCCATTCAGAGGGCAGTTATTTGTCAGTCCCCCAGGGCTACGTGATGAATAACGTCATTCCACTGCTTCATGTCCTGGAACAGATGCTGAAAAATCTGTCTGGCAGGGACTGGAGACGTGGGGGACTACATCTGTGGCCACATGAGTCCGGTGGGGACTGAAATGGAGGAGGGGAGGAGGCATTGGAGCAGAAGCATTGGTCTGGTGAAATGAGTGGATTTTATTACCCAGGTGACAAGAGAGTGAGGAGCAGGACCTGGAGGAGGTAGATGGAGATGAGGAAGAAGAGGCAGATCACCCGCAAGCACCGTGGCAGCATACAGTGGAGATGGAGGCAGGGAGCCCCTCTGAGTCACTTGTGCAGATGGCCCGCAGCATGCTTATTTGCCTGGCTAGTGACAGCCGAATAGTCAGCATCCAGCAGAGGGATGACTTCTGGCTCTCCACCCTATTGGACCCTCGCTACCGGTCCAAAATGGGAGCCTTTTTCCTAGCTATTGAGAGGGAGGACAAACTCAAATACTATAGGGAAATCCTCCGTAATCAGTTGGCTGCGGCCTATGTGCGGCATCGTCGCTCCTCTGACAGGTCTGACCGGGGGTTCCTCAGCGCTCACGTACTACTGCCGCGGCTGCTGGGGGGAAGGTTGGGGGGTAGGAGCAGTACCAGCTCCATCAGCAGCAACCTAAGTCTGGAGTCACTGATGAGCAGCTTCCTTCACCCGCCTAGTGAGGAGGGTAGTCGCCAGCAGCAGCAGGACCTGAAGCAGTCCCTGAACCAACAGGTGGTGGCCTACTTGGACACACCCCTGCCACCCCAGTTAGAAGATCCGCTGGACTACTGGGCAGCCAAACTGGATGTTGTGGCCACAACTTGTCGAGTTTGCAGTGGAGAACTGTCCTGCCCGGCCAGTAGTGTGGCAATCAGAGCGGGGTTCAGTGCGGCGGGGGCCATCTTTACCCCCAAGGAGTACCCGCTTGTCCACGGGAAACGACTGACCTTTGTCAAGATGAATCAGGCGTGGACGCCAGGATTTCCACACACCAATGCCTTAGGCGTCAGACTACATCAGCCATGACGGCTAAACCCAAACTGTGAGAAATGATCTGGGTTCAAATTACCTGCCTCAGCCACTATTCTGATGCTGCCCATCGCCTGATGCCACAAAATCTGCTGACAGTTTCTCCATCTGCCACCAACCATCTTTACCAGGGACGGTATTGCCATCCACCTCCACACTCTGTCATGGTGCCACTCTATGAACCTCATGCTGCCTGCTGCTGGTGCCGTGACATCCACACTGTGTCATTGTGCCACTCTCTGACCTCATGCTGCTTCTGCTGTTGTTGCTGCTGCGGTCACCTCCACACTGTTCATTAGTGCCACTCTCTGACCTCATGCTGTTGCTCCTGCCGTCACCTCCACTCTCTGTCTTGTGCCACTCTGTGGCCTACTCCTGTTTTTGCCCCCTCCAGAATTTCCTTGTGCCACTCTCTGACCTCATGCTGCGCTGCTGTCGTATCCTCCACACTGTGTGATTGTGCCACTCTGTGGCCTAATACTTTTTTTGCCACTTTCAGAATGTCATTGTGCCACTGTCTGACCTCATGCTGCTGCTGTCGTGACCTCCACACTGTGTGATTGTGCCACTCTGTGGCCTACTACTGTTTTGTCACCTCCAGAATGTCATTGTGCCACTGCCTGACCTCATGCTGCTGCTGCCGTGAACTCCACTCTCTGTCATTGTGCCACTCTGTGGCCTGCTACTGTTTTGCCACCTCCACCTCTCTTAAACACGCGACCATCACACCTATCCTTAAGAAACCATCTCTCGACCCCTCCTCACTGTCCAACTATCGCCCCATCTCACTGCTCCCTTTTGCATCCAAACTCCTCGGGCAGCACGTCTATTTTCAGCTGTCCTCCCACCTCTCCTCCAACTCCCCTCCTTGACCCATCCAATCAGACTTCCGACCCAACCACTCCACTGAAACTGCCCTAACCAAGGTCACCAACGACCTAGTAACTCTAAAGCCTCAAGCCACTACTCCGTCCTTCTCCTCCAAAGCCTGTCCTCTGACTTTGAACTGTCGACCACTTCATCCTGCTACAAACCCCTCTCCTCCCTCGGCATCACGGACCGGGCCCCTCTCCTGGATCTCTTCATACCTCTCTAAACGGACATTCAGTGTCTCTCACTCCTGCACCACCTCCTCCTCCCACCCGCTCTCTGTTGGTGTCCCTCAGGGTCTGTCCTGGCCCACTCCTCTTCTCTATCTACACTCTTGGTCTGGGTCGCTCATAGCCTCGCATGGCTTTAACTACCACCTGTACGCGGACGACACCCAGCTTTATATCTCCGGTCCTGAAAATTAACCCCCTTCTCTCCCGGATCCAAAATGCCTTCACCATTTCCTCCTTCTTCTCCTCCCGTCGCTTAAAACTAAATGTAGATAAAACAGAATTCATCATCTTTCCACCGTCCCTCTCAAACCCCTCCACCTGATCTCTCTATCACTGTTAATGGCCACACCCTCTCACCAGCTCCACAAGTCCGCTGCCCCTTTGGGGTAACCTTTGACTCCTCTTTATCCTTCAAACCACACCATCCAAGCCCTCACCTCTGCCTGCCCGCCTCCACTGAAAAATATTTCCCCGCATCCGCCCCTCCTGAACTCTGACACTACTAAAATGCTAGTCCCGCCCTCGTCATCTCCCGCCTTGACTACTGCAACATCCTTCTCTGTGGCCTCTCAGTTTGACACCCTCGCTCCCCTCCAACCATCCCAAACTCCCGCTGCCCCTCTGATTCACCTCTCTCCTCGCACTCCCCTGCCTCTCCCCTCTTTCCAATCCCTTCACTGGCTGCCCATTGCCCAAAAGAATTCAGTTCAAAAAAAAAAAACTAACCCTGACCTACAAGGCTCTACATAACCTCTTCCCCCATACATCTCTGCCCTAATTTCCAGATACCTCCCCTCACGCAATCTCCACTCCTCACAGGACCTTCTCCTCTGCTCCCCTCTCATCAGCTCCTCACATAACCGTCTCCAAGACTTCTCCCGTGCTTCACCCACACTCTGGAACTCATTAACCCAAAACATCAGACTCTCCCCAACTTTCACCAGTTTCAAAAGCAACCTGAAAACCCATCTCTTCAGGATAGCCTACAACCCACGTTAACCCCACCACCACTACACCGGCCCGCAAGCATGTCTGCCCCACACCTTCTGTCTCTCCCCTTCTTCCTTGTAGATTGTAAGCCCTCGCGGGCAGGGTCTTCTTTCCTCTCTGTTTCAGTTACTAGTCATTTTTGTCACCATTGTATTTGTTCAATATTTGTTATGTATGTAATTCCCCTTAAATGTACAGCGCCCTGGAATTAATGGCGCTCTAAAATAAATAATAATAATAATTGTGCCACTGTCTGACCTCATGCTGCTGTGGCTGCCGCCGTCGCCTCCACACTGTCACTAATGTTGCCACCTGAGCTCCCAGCTTATTTTTTTCCAGCTTTCGCTGCCATGACTTTATCAGGCTACATTCCTGCTTGAGTTTTTGGGTCAGTTTTGCCCTCTTAAGTGCCCAGGGAATTTTATAGTGAAGCGATTCTAAGAGCGGCGGCAGTCATCTGCGTGTCATACTAAAACACAACATTGTATGAAGACCAAACCAAGCTCCCTCTGCATATTTAAGCATGGCACAACGTTCTACAGCACCCTGCAGGCTCTGTGCAGCCTGGAAATAGCTGTTTTTTAACACGATTCATGCCGAAGTAATTCGGACCGAAACAAATTTTGTCAGAAAATTCGGCGAAGTGACCTAATCGAATTTTTGAGAAATTCGCCCATCTCTAGACAGGATCTAAAAATAATTAGCATTTTCAGATTTCGGGACTGTCGCTGGGCTGTATTGAGTTTCAGCTGCCTCCGCAGGTGTGTCATCACTGCGCCGCTCTGCTCGGGACTCTCTGGCGTCTCCAACGATGAACTGATCTGAACGACCGGGAGGTCGCAACATAACGCTGAGTATTGCTTCTGAATTCAATGTCCATTATGGTTATGCTGTACAATGCGGTCTAATGCCTGAATATGGATGCTTTTTACACGATAAATAAAGTATAAAGTTTTAAGAGAGCCCAGTTTTGTATAATTGGTCGCTTAAGTGGGGCTTGGAGAACCCCGAGATTTGGTGTCTCTCAAGAAGCAGCCAGCATAAGATTTAATTACTGGTCAATATTGTATATTTCGAGACCTCCAAAGATTTTCCATTGGGTTCAGGTTTGGAGACTGGCTGAGCCACTCTAGGACCTTGAAATGCTTCTTACGGAGCCGCTCCTTAGTTGCCCTGACTTTATGTTTCGAGTCTTGGTCCTGCTGGAAGACCCAGCCATGACCCATCTTCAATGCTATTTCTGAGGGAAAGAGGTTATTGGCCAAAATGTCGCAATACATGGCCCCATCCATCCTCCCTTCAATATGGTGCAGTCGTCCTGTCCCCTTTGCAGAAAAGCACCCTCAAAGTATGATGTTTCCACCCCCATGGTTCACAGTTGGGTGTTCTTGGGGTTGTACTCATCCTTCTTCTTCCTCCAAACACAGGAAGTGGATCATCTAGAAAGTCACTAGTGAACTTCAAACAGGCCTGGACATGTGCTGGTGTGAGCAGGGGGACCTTGTGTGTCCTGCAGAATTTGAATCCATGACGGCGTAGTGTGTTACTAACGGTAATCTGTGAGACTGTGGTGCCAGCTCTATTCAGGTCATTGACAAGGTCTTCCCATGTAGTTCTAGGCTGATTCCTGACCTTTCTCACGAGGCAAGATCTTGTATGGAGCCCCAGATGGAGGAATATTGACAGTCATCTTGTGTTTCTTCCACTCTGTAATAATTGCACCAACAGTTGTCGCCTTTTCACCAAGCTGCTGCCTATTGTCTTGTAGCCTATCCCAGCCTTGAGCAGGTCTACAAATTTGTCCCTGGTGTCCTAAGACAGCTCTTTGGTCTTGGCCATGGTGGAGAGGTTGGAGTTTGATTGAGTGTGTGGGCAGGTGTCTTTTATACAATTAATGAGTTCAAACAGTTGCAATTAATAATTGCAGAGTAGGAGGCTTCTTAAAGAAAAAAGCCAGAATTCTTGCTGGTTGGTCGGTGATCAAATACTTATTTTCATGTAGTAAAATGCACATTAATTATTTAAAAATCATACAACTGGATTTTTTTTTACATTCTGTCTCTCAGAGTTGAAATGTACATACGATAAAAATTACAGACCCCTCCATTCTTTGTAGGTGGGAAAACCTGCAAATTCAACAGTGTATCAAATACTTACCTTCCCAACGTAGTTCTATATTTTACAAGTGGCAGCACTGGTAAACAAGGGGTACTATTGGCTTCACCTGATTGTCTACTGCCATCTATCTGCCATAAATACTGGACTCCTTTCCCTTACCTATAAGTGTTTATGCTACAATCCATAAAAAAAAAGAAAAAAATTGATGGAGCCTCAGAAGTAAATAAGAGACAAGTCCATTTTTTCACAAAGTGTATGCACAAAATCTAAAAAGAGTTACAGCATCAAAAATAAAACTTGTGAGTATTTCAACATACATTCATGTACATATCTTATTGTGATTAACCCAGATCAACCCTTTATCCGCAATGTGTTGAACTCAAATTCTGTCCTCGATACACGCACTGGGGCAGATTTATCAATACTGTCTGATACATAGACAATGTATACTTAGACTAGGCAGTCCTACAAGGCACCACATGTATCATACTATTGATAAATCTGGCGCAGATTAGAACGGTCTAGTCTAAATTTACACCATCTTTTAGTTGGCTTACTTTATGCCACGAAAATCAATTTTATTTAGACTTAAATCAGGAGATAGTGGAGATTAATAAAATCAATTTTAGGCTCATTTACTGTCCGGTGCCATCCACCTTCCATGACTGCTCCTCTATTCATCTGTCATCTTTATTTAGGTATCATATCTATTTATTTCAGCTGCAGCGACATCCCACACCTAAAGGGCTTGTCTATCTGTTCATAGCCAGCTACATGCAATGACCACTGCACCACCTACTATCACAGAGTGCCCCTTTAACCCCTTAAGGGTAATGTAAATGAGAGGCCGGTGACCAGTGCAGCAGTTTTGATCCCATTCGGAAGAGTCAAAATGTAAATGGAAGACCGAGGAAATGCAGCCCTGAAACTGGGGACCGGAGGACAGTGACTATAGTTTTTTTTAATGGGGTCCCATGAGTGTACTTTTTAGGATATGGACAACCCATTTAAGTATATCTTTATTTTTCTTGAAGATCTTTGATCCTCATACTCTAGTGCTCATAAAATATTTACAAAATTGGGGAATTTATAGAACAAAAACTTCAGACAAATGCGAAAACTTACAATTCTGTCAGGAATTTTATAATAAGCCGTTTATATTTTTCACTGAATGTTAAAATAAAAATCATTACTCCAGCCAAGTAAAATTCTCTCTCAATATGGGTTAAGGCTGGGGGAAAAGGAATAAATTATATACTCACCTTTCGGGTCTTCTGTCTCTGCCGCTCCAAAGTGCCCTGGGACCCGCTCCTCTGCACTTTCGGTGTCTCATGTTGACACACAGGAAATGCTCTCCATGCAGTGAGTGAATGGAGAACAAGGATCTCCTATGTGTCAGGATTAGATACTGAACGTGCAGAGGAGCAGGTCCCGGGACACTTTGGAGCCGCAGCAGAAGGTGAACATAACTTTATTTATTTTCTTACCCCAGCCTGGCCACTTTCAGAAAGGATTTTTTCTGACTTGAAAACCGCTTCAAGCATTTGTGGCAAGGACTTACCGGTCTCTGGTCGTACAAGAGTTGATACTTGCAGTCCCAAGTTCTCTGTTTCAGGTTCAGTGGTTTTCCATTGGAGTTTTTGTTGTCAGAGGTTCGTCCACCATTTCTGTGTAAGAAGGAACTGAACTTGTACCTATCAGTGATACCAACGGGAAAAGCTATTGTCAGAGGCAGAAGAAAAACGGACCCATCCTACATCAATATAAGACATTTAGTGACCTGAAGACAGAGGAAGCTATCTGGAAGACCCCTTATGGTCTCACCAGGGGCGTAACTACCGGGGTAGCAGGGGTAGCAGTTGCTACGGGGCCCCTGCGCTTCGGGGGGCCCCGGGGCAGCTGCTACCACGTCCGCTACCCCGTAATGCCGCCCTGGCCCGCCGGCAGTGAACTTAACAGTTCACTGCGGCGGCGGGGAGCTGCGGGGCGCGTACTCCATCTGAACGCCAGGGCCCCCCGGCCCGAGCGTTCAGAGGCCGCGCTGCTCGGTAGTAGCAGGACGAGCCGCCGATCGCTCCCTCTGTTACTTCCCCTGCCGGCCCTCTTGGTCACGTGGGGCGCGCGGTGACGTCACATCACCGCGCCGCCCGCGATGAGCGCAGAGGCTGCAGGGAGAGCAGCAGAGTGGAGCGAGCGGTGCATCGGGGGAGCGTGGAGCGCGGTGAGTAAGTTGTTTCTTATTTTATCTCCCCCATATGCCTGCCTATAGCCCCCCATATGCCTACCTATACCCCCCATATGCCTGCCTATAGCCCCCCATATGCCTGCCTATAGCCCCCCATATGCCTGCCTATAGCCCCCCATATGCCTGCCTATAGCCCCCATATGCCTGCCTATACCCCCCCATATGCCTGCCTATACCCCCCATATGCATGCCTATAGCCCCCATATGCCTGCCTATGCCCCCATATGCCTGCCTATGCCCCCATATGCCTGCCTATACCCCTATATGCCTGCCTATAGCCCCCCTCATGCCTGCCTTTAGCCCCCCATCTGTCTGCCTATAGCCCCCATATGCCTGCCTATAGCCCCCATATGACTGCCTATACCCCCCATATGCCTGCCTATAGCCCCCCATATGCCTGCCTATACCCCCCCATATGCCTGCCTATACACCCCCATATGCCTGCCTATAGCCCCCCATATGCCTGCCTATAGCCCCCATATGCCCGCCTGCCTATACAGCCCCCTATATACCCGCCTGCCTACACAGCCCCCTATATGCCTGCCTGCCTCCACAGCCCCCTATTTGCCTGCCTGCCTACACAGCCCCCTATATGCCTGCCTGCCTATAAAGCCCCCTATATGCCTGCCTGCCTATACAGCCCCCTATATGCCTGCCTGCCTATACAGCCCCCTATATGCCTGCCTGCCTATACAGCCCCCTATATGCCTGCCTGCCTATACAGCCCCCTATATGCCTGCCTGCCTGTACAGCCCCCATATGCCTGCCTGTACAGCCCCCATATGCCTGCCTGTACAGCCCCCATATGCCTGCCTCTACACCCCTATATGCCTGCCGTATACCCCCACAAGCCTGCCTGTATACCCCAGAAGCCTGCCGGTCTACTTATATGGGGCCCCTTTAGCTACCTAAACCCAACCTATATGGCCCCTATAGCCCACCTAACCCCTGTCTACCTGTATGGCTCCCTATAGCTACCTAAACCCTGCCTGCCTATATGGGCACTCTATTGGCTACCTAAACCTTGCCTATTTGGGGCCCCATATATCCTATCTAAACCCTGCCTGCCTAAATGCACCCCATATAGCCAGGGGGCAGGTGCTGGAAAAGTCAGGATTCTAAGATATTTGTGTCTAAATCTGCAGGGACAAGTGGTCGGGAGATGTCATCAAGATGGCGGACTGGACCGGATGCAGAACAAAAGAGAAAGTCAACGACTGGTCAGAGAAACGTCACCTGTGAGTCACAAGATGTAACTGCACTGTAATCACTTATATGTCTGCACAGGCTGTGTACACTGCTGTCTACCACATAATGGTCACTGTATGGAGTAATATACAGTCTGCAAGCCTGTGTACATTGGTGTCTACCATATAAGGCACTGTAATGGTGTAATATACAGTCTGCATAGCCTGTGTACACTGGTGTCTACCACTATATGGTCACTGTATGGTGGTTATATACAGTCTGCAGAGCCTGTGTACACTAGTATATACCACTTTATGGTCACTATATTATTATATATTATTATTATTATTAGACAGTATTGGTCTTTGTGTACTGATCAGTAATAGTGTAGGGGTATTATTCAGTCACTATGTGGTGGTAATTTGTGGTCGTGTTCTGGTGGTATAATCAGTTCCTATATAATAGCGTTATTGGTAATGTTGGTCTTGGTATAGTGGATTTGTTTGGTAGCAGTATGAGGGTGATATGTATGGTGAGGTATTTGCCCCTTGTATTATCTACATTATATAACAGCATGTCGTGGTACATGGTCGTGGTCAGGGAGGGGGGGGGGGGGCATCCAAAAGTTTGCTATGGGGCCCTGGCTTCTCTAGTTACGCCCCTGGGTCTCACAATGTGTCATGAACAGTTTCCCAGGTTGATCTAATGAGTTATGCAAGTGACCACGGCACAGCATGCCAACAGTGAGCACATTCAGCTCTGCTATACTGTATATGTAATGGACCACAGGGCTGCCATCAGTAATTCCAGGGCCCAATACAGCAGAAGAAACAGGGCACAAAGTCAAATATCAGTTCTTCTTTGCACTATATCAGCAGGCCCCTTTTTGATCAGGACCCTGACAAGAATGCTTTTAGTACTACCCTGATGGCGCCCCTAATGGGCCAGCTTTATCACATGCCATGAGAACTGGTATATAACAGATCCAGAGAATGCTGAGCATTCATCTCTTGCAGAGCCAAGTTCCCGCTGGTGGGGTAAACTGGCCATAGCCATAAACATATACCTGCCCCCACCTGATTGAAATCTACCTTGCCTTCAACTATGTCACTATTGATATATTTTCACCCCCCGATACTGGTCTCCTCTGACTGTCCCCTGCCAAGGCTGCTCCATCCATCTGTCTACCAACTATATCTATGTGCCACATCTACTCGTTTCATCTCCCTGTGCACTCATTGTACATGCCACACTACATGCTACATGCCTTGACTACTGATTCGTCTACCATCACACTAAGGCCTCCATAGTAAATGTGCAGCATTGAGGATGAGTTCCCACCTTATAGTCATCATGAGACGTGGTCTTCCATGCCACATGACACGACGCTGTGGTGTCTGCACTGACATGTAACGTCATCAAGAAATTTTTTTCACTTAATGATAAAATTAAACATTTATGACAAGAAATTACCGATCTGATTTATCTATTTCACTAAATGATGAAATTAAACATTTGTGGCAAGGATTTACCGATCTCTGATGGTTCGGATGTGGTACTTTCGAATGTGGTACTTTCGAATGTGGTACTTTCGAATGTGGTACTTTCGAATGTGGTACTTTCGAATGTGGTACTTTCGAATGTGGTACTTTCGAACCCCCCCCAGGACAACGCCCAAAACAAAACCCCCCACAGGCTCCCAAACCAAACCCCCCCCCCCCCCCCCCCCACTTCTTTTTCCCCAACCCCCTTTTTTGCCCCCCACCCCCAAAAAAACAACAACCCCCACCCCCAACCACCCTTTACACACCCAAAACCCAGAAACAAAAAAACCAAAACTGGCCACCCAAACCAACCCCAAAAACGGCCAAAACCCTCCCGCCCCCCCAAAACACCCCTAAACCGCCCCACATTTAAACCCCCCCAACCCCTTTCCCACCCCCCCCTCCCACCCCCCTTCAACCCAAAAACCCACCCCTTCACCCCCCCAGCAGCCACACACCCACCGCACAAAGCACCCCCCAAGGCCCCAAAAAACACCAAAGCCCCCAAACCCTCCCCCCCATCCACAAAAAAACGCGGGGCACACCCCCAACCCCCCCAAAACCCCCCCCCCAAAAAAAACCCCCCAAACAAAAATCCTAAATTTTTTCCTAAAAAAAAACGGGAAAAAACCCCCATCCAAATTTAAATTTTTTTCAAGGGCCAAGGGTCTTTCGGGCCGGGGACCAATTTCCCCCGGGGGAAACCCAAGGGGATTTTTAAAAATTTTTTGGGCCGGTTTCCGTGGGAAACAAACACAACTTCAAACCCTTTAACACACCCCCAACACCCCTCCCAACCCCCGCACCATCCCCCATCCTCCCACCCCTCCCCCTAAATTAATTTTAACAAAAATCTAACAAAAAAGACACCCGTTTTCGAAAATGTTAATTTTAAAAAGTGTAAAGGAAAAAGAAGTCCCATAGGCCAAAATTTTTGGTGCCCGCACCAAATTTTTTTTTGCATTAGTAGTTAAATGCCCTTTTTTAAACCGTTTCACGGGGGCCCTAGATTTAGCACTTTCTAGTCCAAAGCGACACTTCGGGCTCAGGAAAACCCCCTTTAAAAAATGCTCCCCTGTTCCACATAAGCCCGGGATTTGCCAACTGAACCATAAATGGCCTTCCACGGTTGTGTGCAACACCCTGCGCACCCCCCAAATAAAAATGGGCGCTTTATAATGCGCCTAATTTCGAAATGCGCCTGCTCATACATCGAGCGCACAGGGCGCCAGACTACTGCCGCTGTCCCACACATACATGTCGCCAATAGTCTCCAGAGAAAAAGATCCGAGTAAAGACATAAATCAGCTGCAGATAGAAATCATAGAATACCCTAATCTTTCCTTAAACCCAGACCTGCCCACTAAAGCCCCCCATGACTGCCCAATCACCCCTGCACTATATCTTTGATCCCACTATTATTTTTATCTCTCTGTGCCAAAACAGCAAATGCCACAATAAAGGTCTATTTTTCACCTATAAACCCGACCACACCACCCCATCAAAGCCCTTTTTTAAAGGCAACATCGGGCCCATAATTCCCAACAGACTGTCACGTCAGAGGGCAGGGGCCCTGACTGCCACCCAGCCCACTGTCCCTCCCTACTTGACGTACCCCTAGAGGCAGCCCCCAACGGGACGACGCCCCCTACACACACGTGCAGGCCATCAGGAAAACACAGATCAACAGTGGGCGATACAGGTACGGTAGCAATGCCACAAATCAAAAACCCGGGGAACAGGGGAAAAACCAGGAGAAAACCAAAACAAAACGTAGGAGGGAAAAACTAGTCGAGGCAGGCCAAGTCGGGGATACAGATACAACCAAATGGGGAATACGGGGGGGGCCGGGGAGAACCTTCCTCGGGCAAGTCTGACAAATGACCATTTAAATGGGGAACCCCCACCCCCCCACAGATGATTGTTGCGGCTTCCGGCCCCCCAAATTTTGGCCATCGGTACACCCTCTAAACCTGACTAGACCGACTGCACTCCTAGTAAATCACCCATCTCTCCCGGGTGTGTTCATGGCCAGAGGAATTTAAACTCCTTCCGTGCCTTCGGCTCCACGGGGAAACGGCCCGTGCAATACAAACATTGAAGACGCACAACATTAACATCACTCATTGACAGATTAAGGTACATTGCTGCTTTAAAGGTTATGAACCCCCATAATTTTCTATATTTCTGCAAACCAAACAAATTTGTCAAAGAAATTTGAATTGCTCTTTAATTTATTCGGGGTAAATAACCGATATCACATATTTGAGTGCAAATAAATAACCTTTTTCTTTAGTACGGGTATAACATTCCTTGGCAGAAAAATTTCCCTTTAAACTCATTCCGATAACGTCATAAAATAGGTTCTACTTTTTTTTCCTCCTCGCCTTCTGAAAGCCATAACTTTTTTCATTTTTCCACCTACATAACATAAGGTTTTTAATTTTGGGGGATTTCCTTTCTAACATGTTATCATATTACCAAAATACTGGGGAAGGGCAAAAAAATTCAAGGGAGAAAAATTTGAAAAAAAAGTGCTTGCGCCATGTTTGCGGGTGTTTTTTTTTTTTATGGCGTTCAATATTCGGTAAAAATGATATGTTCTCTGTATTCTACCAGTTGATATGCATCTCCCAATACCAAACATGTATGTTTTGGTACTGTAAAAAAAAAAAAAATTCCAAACATTTTCTGTTTGTTAAATTTGAGCCGCGGCGCCATTTTGTGCGAATAAGTTTTTTGAACTAACACCTACAGAAATTAGGGGGGGCATTTTTTGCGGGCTGAAGTGCCTTTTTATTGCACCATTTTTGGAATACATCCCTTTTTTTGATCACTTTTTTTTTTTTTCCAATTTTATAGAAGTGAAATACCCAAAAACCCAAAAATTTTTGGAAATTTGGAATTTTTTTTCTCCTATTGTTCAGCGCACAGAAAAATTATATAATTTTAAATAATCGGACTTTTTCGGACGCCTAAATACCAAACACGTGTAACTTTTTTACTTTATTTTTTTTATTTGTAAAATGGTGAAAGGGGCAGGATGTGAACTTTTAATATTTTTTTATTTTTTTTTACATTTTAAAACATTTATTTATTTTTTTATTTTAACTTTGGCCTCCTGGGGTGTTTAACCATAGGGGCACGATCTTTCAAAACCAAATGCATTGATAGACTTTGCATGAATGTACAAAGATGGCGGTTTCCCCACTTCCCCCGGGGCCAAATGGGGTAATCGAGAACAGGCAGCGATGGAAGTCTTCAAAAGGGCTTCCAGTCCTGTTCACATTGGGAGCCCGCGATTTTTCCGTGGGGGGTCACAATGCTGGAAACGGGCGCGCATTGATTTCCCTTGCGGGTTGCCATGACATCAAATTTTTTTTCATGTGCTCCTTGTGGACCATAAACAAAGTACCACGGATTTTGTTGCGGCTTTTGCAGTCAGTTTTCGGATTTCGGCCGGCCCTGATACATTGAACTATATTACATTGCCCTGTTTTTTTTTTATACTTTTTTATTTTATTTTTAAAAACTGTTCTTTCTGAAATTAAAAAGACATAATTTATTTGGGGCCCTTTCTCGTTACTTTTTTTCGCTTTTAGCTAAAAACTTTATTATTTTCAGTTTTACTTTTCTGCTTGAGGCCACCATCGGTCCATAAAACTTTTCCAATCATTTGGATGAAAGAAGGTTTTAATTGAACTGCACTAGAATCCGCTGTATTTTATAAACCGGTGGTTTAGAAATCCAATTAAAGAAAATCCGAGCTGTGTAGGAGACTACAGCTTGGATTTTTCTATTTAGTCTATGGGGGTTTTAATCGAAATTTATGGATTCTAAGTACTTAATCCGCTTGAAAATTCAACAGAACACCAGTGCTGTGTAGACATGACCTAATATTTTTGACTAATTTTTATTGGTTTTCTGATCTAAACCCTTTGGCTACACACCTAACCCGCAGAATTCACATGTCAATTATCTCCCCCCGCATAAAACATTGTATTACAGTGGGAGAGGGGGTGTAAAACCATTTCCATAATCCATAATTTTCCGTAATTAAAAGGGGCCATTTTGCCAATAAAGCGCATATGCCGTAAATAAGCCGTTAACATAACCTTTTACTTTGTTAAAAATCGATTAATTTAGGTCAATTTTTTCAGAAATATAGAAAATTTTAAAATGTTCACCACTTTTAAGCACAAGTAAGGTGCATTTTCACAGCAAAGAACAAATACAGGGCGGGGACACGCACGCAGGGACGGGTTTGTTTTTCAGTTTTTAAAACAAGCCTTCCCAATTTCATTTCTGCCCGAAAACCAGGGGAAGAATAACTGTTCAAGTTTTTCGGAACCCATGGTGTAAAAAAATCCCGGAAAAAACCATGCAATAGGACCGTTGCATGAATTTTCCCAAATCAAAGTAAAAATAGAACCGTTTTTCAGATGGCTTTAAAATCCCCAAAAAACCCCTGAAAAACCATTGAAGACCTGTGCCTGGGGCAATTCCAATCTGTCTTTGGGGTCCTGATCTTGAAACCTTATTTAAGGTCTCTGTTTCTAAACCTTCCCTCATATTTTTTGCTGGGAAATTGGGGGGGGTTATGAACCAAAACTCTAAAAAAAATGGGAAAACCAAAACTTTACTGAAATGTTACTAAGAAATGTATTTTTCCTTTACATCCCCTTACACACAATGTGAAAGTTTGAGGTTATGAAACCAAACCCATAGAAAAATGGAAACTTAGAGGGGCATGAGAAAAACTGTCTGGGTAAGACTTTATTCATCCCATACAACCAAACAAGCGCCCCTTTCATTTTTTCAGAGCACTCTATCAAACAAAAGGGGAGCTCTGATTAGTTTCTGTAGGTAACAACAAAAGTATTAGGCCTAAGCAGGTTTCATACATGTGGCCTTAATATTTTTTCTGAAATTCATCTATTTTATTTAAACGAACATTTTGGGAAGGGGTTTTCCGATCTCTTTGGTACAGATTTTGGGACTTTGGGGCTCTGGTTGTTCTGTAGCGGCGGGGCTGTAACACTGGATACTTTTAGTGATATAAAATCTAGCAGCATCCTTTCCGGAAAACTTTTCCTCTTCTATACCCAGATACCCGCACTCTATCCTTTGATCCGTTGGCACGCTGCACTGCGCATCAGCTACAAAATAATAGATTTAATTTATATATACAGAAATACACTACAAAAGAACAATTTCCCTCAGTCGCTTTCTGGATATGTCATATAAATTTCACAAGCGCTAACGGTAAGTAAAATATGAATGACCTAGTCCAGAGCAAAAAGGTCCAAGCATGAAAAGTAACAAAAAACACCTGAGATAGAAACCCAAAATGTAACAGGTGTACTTTCTTTTTCCTACAAATTTACTACCTCAACTCCCATTTACCTGCCCTTAACACTTTGGGTACCTACCAATAATCTCCTGTGTACTGCCTTCTACATGACATAACTACTGGGCTCATTTGCCATTCATTAGCCAGGACTATTGACCTCATTGATTGTGGACTCCAGTATACATTTAAGTTCTGGCAAGCACTCTGGAGCATTATGCAGGTTAATTGGGAAAACCTTAACTAAAAAATTTTTGGGGCCGAAATTTTTTCATGGGAGAATTGGGTGGTGAATTTAAAAGGCCCACCAAATTTTTTAAAAAATTGGGCTGCAACCCCATTTTCCCACTGTTTGTTTCTTTGCCAGGGTTTCCCAAATTTCCCCAACCTGGGGCCTCCTCTTCATTTTGGCAAGATACCCAATTTGCAGTCCACATCCTGTTTCAACTTTCAAGGGGAAGAAAATTTCGGAAACCCCTTCCCCGTTTTTCCCCCCTGGGGGATAAGGTTTTGGGGCCCCCCTTGCAGGGATATTTTTTTTAAAAGCCCCTGGTTTTTTAAAATTGACTTCTTGGGTTTCCCGGGGGTTTTTTGTCTTTGATTTTGAAAAACTTTTTCCAAGGGGGTTTATCGGTTTCTTGGCCCTACAGAAGAGGGCCAATGTCACGAATCGCACCACAACCCCCACGCTCATGTCCCCTTGCTCCCTGCCGCACTTACTTACCTCTCCTTCCTCCTGCTTCCCTGCATTGCTCCTTGTGCCAGCACATTTTGGGCCCCCTTTTTTTGGGCCCCCCACACCACTCCCTTTTAAATTTTAAAGGGGGCAGCATCTCTGTAAAATTGGTTTTAATTTTCCGGGTTCGACCTTACCTTTTCTCCACCCCCCCTTACCACTCTCTCTTGGTGGAGAGTAACCTTTTGGTTTTCCCTTGTTACCTGTTACCCGACCTTCCTGTTTGTTTTTTTCTGAAAAAATTTTTGCCTGCCCCTTCAATTGGGGCCCCTTTTTGCCTATCTCCGATAGGGACCTGCTTTTCCAATTTTCCCTACCCCCGCTTTTTTTCAAACCCCCCCCGCCAACACAAGCAAGTCATGTCAGGGGTAGCGACCTGGGAGTCTTCCTCTGTACAAGATCAACCAGCCTTGCAGAAGGCTTTGGCAAAGACCTTGAGTCTCCTAAGACTCCTTTTCCGAACCACTTTTTACCAAAACCCTTTCGGTGGTCCAGTACTGCACACATCCTTGTCACAGCCCATAAATAAGGGGGTACTGTCCAACCCCCCCGTTTCGGGCCTGCCCCCTTTTTTTTGCCGGGGGCAGCTTCTTCTTTCTTTTTTGCTCTGTTGGTTTTCCCTTTTAATTTTTTCTTGTACGCACCCCATTTGGGCCTCTATAATTTAAACGGCTGGGGAGGGGCCAACCCAATTTTACCCCCCCATTTCCTTTTTGTAATGCAGCCCTTTTGGGGATTTTAACCCCTTAACCCCCCCGGGGGCCATTTTGGCCTCCTTTACAGGGGGATTTTTGAAAAAAGTCAGTGTCACTTTATGTGAGAATAATTTTTTCCCCTTTTACCTTTTCCATGTGAAATTTTTAAAAAGGGCTGGTTTTTCCCCCCGTGACACTTTGGGGCTTTAAAAAATAGAAGAAATTTTGGTCCAAAAAATTTATTTTTGTTAAATTTTTGAAAAATATCAAATTAAACGGGGAAAAAAATTTTTAAAAATTTTTCCCAAATTTTAAACCCTTCCCAAAATTTCCCGCATTTTAAACGATAGTTTAATTCCCCTCAAAAATAGTTTATAACTAGATTTTACCATATTTTCGCTGTAGTTTTTTGGGTAAATTTTTTAAAAGTCTTTTTTTTTTTTAAAAGACATTAGGGGGTTAGAAATTTTTTTTAAAGGGAATTTTTTTAAAAAAATTTTAAAGAAAATTTTGCAAAAATACTATTTTTTTGGGACCCTTCCCGTTCTAAAGTGACTTTGAAGGGCCCCGTAGTTAGGTTTCTTTTTAGATTTTCAAACAAACTGGAGTAGAAGCAGAGCATAAAACAGTTTGGAAGTAAATCCATTTGGGTGTTTAAATGGGGATACACGCTTTCAAATTTCATGCTGTACATTTTTAAAACCCCAAAAAAAAGGGGGATACAAAGGGGATGGTTTCATTTAAAAGTAAAAAAGAACTACATAGCAATCAAACAAAAAAAAACTTAATACATTTTAACCCCAGGCGCCCCCTACTTTCTGTATACCCTTTAATTTTTTTTAACATAACTTAGCTGTTGTATATCTTTTAACACCCTTCTTTAAAAAACCTTAAGGGTTGTCCCATCCCGGCTGAGCTTCCCCCCCTGAGCCTAGAATCCCCTTTTTGTAATCAGGGTTTGGAACAAAATCCCCGGCATTTCCCCAATTGGGATACTGTAAATTCCAAACTTCTTGTTCTTAAAATCCCCAGAAAAAATTTAAACTTTTAAAATCGATGCTTGGTTTTTGGGGTTTTCTCTTTTCCATTGGGGCGGTGCAAACATCCTTGGGTTTCTTTAAAAGAAACCTTTTGTTTTCCAACTTTGTTTTACCCAAGTCGACCAATGGGTTTCCGTAGCCAGATGGGGCCTCTTTACTTCATGCGCTGCTCAAATACTCTCCTTTTTTGATGAAGGGGTTACAAAACAGTGTTTCTGCTAACCCAAATTAAAAGCGCCCCCTGAAAAAAAGAAACCCGGGTAGCCAGGGGGGATTTTTGTCGCCCCGGGTCTCCGGGCCCCAAACACATCAAGTACCCCATTAGGGGCACATTGTTACTTTTTTTTGGGAAAATTCCTTTTTGAGGGGGCAGAGGCCTTTAAATAAACGTATACTCCTTTACACTATTCCAAACCCCATTTGGAAACGAGGGTTTTTTTGCATTTAAAAATTACCCAGGCGGGTGCAATATCTGGGCTTGAGCAGTGGGGAAATACAAACAAATTTTTCCTTATGCCCTTTTTTGTATTGGTTTTTTGTTGGGGAGGGAAAATTTTTTTGAAATTTTTTCCCCTTCTTTCAAAAAAATTGGTTTTTCCCCGGGGATTTTTGCTTTTTTTTGCAATTTCCCAACCCAAAGTCCCCGATTTTTTCCCGTTAAATTTTGTGCTGCGATTTAGAAAAAAAACTTCCATTTTTTCCCTCCGATCTGAAAGCCCAGGGATTTACCTTTTGTTTCCAAGAAACTTTTTGGTCTCAAAAATTTTGATTCAAAAGGGGGGTTTATTCCTTTTCATCCCCTTTTCCCTCAAAAAAACTAAAAGATCAAACATAATAAGCACCCAAAAAACCCAAACTGTTTTGCTTTTCTTCTGTACAGGCCCGGGGTCGCCCTTTCTCCGCTTTAATCCTATTGTAAAGGGCCCATTTAATTTTATATTTTTTTCTCCCGGGGGGCCCTTTAGACCATATATATTTTTTTCCCGAAGGGTTTCATTTCTAGGGCCCGGGCTTTTTCTCCTTTTTAACCCGGTGGTTTTTCCATGTAAATTTTCTTCTGTTAATTCACCATCAGGAAACAGTTTTTTTCAAACAAAAAAGTTTCACCTGCATTTTATTTTTATAGTGCTACCGAGGGGTAAAATTTTTGATAGTGGGGTTTTTAACCAACCCGGGGCGAATGTTCATCGTAGTCTTCTCCCTATTTTTGTGTTAACCCCCTTGGGAACTGTCCCCTTTCTTTTTTTTCTTTCAAAAGGTCCTTCAGCATTGTAAATTTTTCTTTAAAAAGTCCCTTTACAGCCAATTTCTTTTTTTCCGTCGGCCGTTTTTTGTTGGGACCCACGGGGTTTTTTTTTTCACGCAGAGAACCCTTTCTGCCTTTTTTCCCCTTTTTTGGTTTCCCTTCCGGGAGTTGAAGGGGCATTTCCTTTTCCCCGGGGCGGGTTCATGGGCCCTTTAAATGCAATCAAAATTGTATAAAACCCCGCTGGGGCTTTACCCTTGGGTTTTTCTAGTTGAACGCCTTGGTTTTTATTTGGGGGGTTTTGTCAAACTCACTCATGGGGAATTTAATTTTTAAAACTTCGAATTTTTTTTGTTCAGAAGGGTGCATGGGCGTTTTAACACTGCAAATTTTTCCCTTTTTGTTTTTGATTCTAGGGTAGTCCCTCCCCAATCCCTTTTAAATTTTTCAATAAAAATGACACGGTTTTTAATTTGTAACTCTTTCGGGTTTTTGTGTCCCGGGTTCGTATCCCCCGCAGTTTAAACCGTTTCCCCCCTGAACTCCCTCCAACTGCTCTGTTTTTAAATTTGGTTTTCGTTTCCTTTTTGGGATTTTACATGAATACTTTACCCAACCCCAAACCCCTTTTTGTTTTTTTTAAACCTTTGGGTTCCCCACCATGCCCTATTTTTTTATGGGGGTTTTTTCCCCCTTTTTAGAAAAAGTCTGTTTTTCAAGTTAAAGTGCTGTCATTGCGGTTCAAACCCCCTATTCTCATGTATCCCGAAAACCGTTAAAATTTCATCTGTTTAATTTTTTGGGCAGGGTTTTTGGGTTTTTTCCCTTTTAGCTACCCCTTTTTTTTTTGGTGTAGGGTACCGTCTTTTTATTTTTCTATCCCCTGTTTATTCGATAGGCTCCCAAATTTTTCTCCCTAAATTACCTTCCCTTTAAACACTTTGCAGTATCAAAGGGTTTTCCTTTTAAACTTGTTTTCCTGTCTTTTTTGGGTTTTTAGTCCTTTTAGCTTATCCAAAAAATTCACCTTTTTTTTTTCATTTTGGAAATAACGTGTACCTTGAAAGTCATTAATGGGAAAACCGTTTCCTTTCTGGATCTTAACTCATGGGCCACACACAACACTTTTGTATAATCTTTAATTTGGTTCCCTTGGGGCCTTTTTCACTTGCCTTTTTGGGAAATTTTGCCCTTGTGGCTTTGGATTTAATGCAAACATTTTACCCTAATGGGTTTTTAGCAACTGGACAACAAAATCCTTTTTCAGGGTTTCCTTTTTCTGTATTCCTGTATCTGAAAGGGTTTGTGGGCCCCAAATTTTTCGTGCCCCATGTGTTAAAAAGTCCCCTTGTGTCCCTTTTTTTGCATTGGGTTTTTCCTGTTCCTTTTACCTACTGAGGTTTATACAAGTGTCATTTATCTTGGCAATTTGCTATTATTTTTTTCCAAAGTAGGAAAGCACAAATCGGGCACCTTGGGGAATTTTACCCGTAAGTCCTTTACGCAAGGTTTTCCCCCTTTTTAAAATCCCCTTCCAGGCTGGGAACATAAATTTCATCCTGCATTGGGTATGGCAAAAATGCCTCCCTTTTTTCTTGGGGACAGTAAATTCCATGACCCGTTCCTGTTGATTTAAAAACTTTCTTCCTCCCGCAAGATAGATCATTTTTTCTTTTAGTTGTGTTTTAGCCCTTTGAAGAAAATTTCCATTGCTTGTCATGTGACTTGTTTTCACCCCTTCAATGCACCCCCTTTTCCAACTTTTTTATCCCTTTGTCCGGGTTTGAATTTTTACCCTTCCAGTTACTTACATTTGGTTGGGATTTTATGGGTTTGACCCCCTTTTTTTTTGGCCCCCTTTTGGGAAATTTTTTTTTGGTTTCTGCCTTTCCATATTGGGGCAGTCCTTTTTTTAAAAGTCCCGCTTGGGCATCCTAAACAAAGCCCTTTTTTCCTTTTTCCCGAAAATGTGTGGCTGTTCTTTAAGAGCTTTTTTCCCGCACGGTGTCTGTGGGTTTTAAAACACAAGTTCCTTTTTTCCCCCCTTTGGAAATCCATCTATTAGCGAGGTTTTTTTTAACCCAAATTCTAGGAAAAGGTCTGCCCCAGGGGTTTTTTTCAAAAGATTAAACAGTTGACAGTAGAGTCAGGTAAACTACATTAAAAATATGGCTGCTACATGACTGCTTTTTTTTTTCACCAATTTTCCTCAGATTGTAACCCCTTTCCCGCTTTCCCTTATATGTTCCCTTTCATGTCTTTTTCTTTACCAAATCTCATTCTTATAGTTTTTGAAGAAAATAACTTGCTGTTTTTTAAACCCGGATCTTTCATGCAATTTTTGTAAAAGCATCCCACTTCCCCTTTTCTGTTTTTCTATGTCTTATGTTTAATTTTGCTGGTTCATCCCCATAACAGACTTTTTGGGGCCCCCCGGGCCCGCCCGTTTTTTTTTCCCCCCCCTGGGAATTGATTTTGGTCTCTTGTGTTTAAAGACCTCCCACAAAGGGCGTCCCCATAAACAACATTTCCACTTTTAAAAATTTCCCTAGCTGTAATTCCCCATTGTTCAGCTTGGGGCACTGTCAGTCTGAGGTGGCCCGGCCCAAAAATGCTATCCTCTCCCTTTTTATGTTAGACCCCCTTTTTACTTGTTTCAGGGGATGAGGATCCCTTTTACCCTGATCTGCTGCGTCTTGTCTGTTTTTTGGGGACTTTTCTTTGTGTTCTTTCGTCCCGGGGCCCCTAAACCCGGGAGATTGCAGCTATTTTTGGATAGAAGCAACATACAGGGGCAGTTTTTGGAAAAATTTAAAACCATTTTTAAAATTTTTTTACTGGAGAACACGGCTACCATTACATCCCGTTACATGTGAATCCACAAAAACTGGAAAGGAAAACAAGAGAAAGCGTAACATTACAGTAAAAGAAAATTAAACATAGCAAAGATTTAAACAAAGGAAAAACTTAAAACATAACTCCCGCGCCACCTTTGCCCGTTTACTTTTGTTTTTTAAATAAGCGTAGCTTTTGTATTTTCCAAAAAAAATACCCCCATAAATGACCTCAAACTAAAAAATTTTTCCCCCCTTTAAAATATTTAAAACCGCATTTTGGAAGTTTATTAACCCATTAGGTGTTTCACAGGAATTAAAGCAAAGTGGAAGTGAAATTTCAAAATTTCACTTTTTTTTGCAGATTTTCAATTTTTAGATATTATTGACAAGAATACGGTAAATGTGATCAGGGAAATGCAAATTAATATTGATTCCCCAGATTCTGCTGTTTTCAGAGATATCCCATATGTGGCCTAGTGCATTATTTGGCTCAACCACAAGCCCCAGAATAGGAGGAGCACCCTAAGGTTCCAAAACGTAATAAATCCCCTAAAAAGACCCCATATTGGAAACTACTCCTCTTACGGAATATATCCAGAGGTGTAGTGAGTATATCGACCCCACAGGCGTTTCACAAATTTTTTTAGCGTTCGGCTCTGAAAATAAAAAAAAAATATTTTTTCCAATAATCTGCAATTTTAGCTGAAAATGTTTAATTTTTACAAGAGTAATCTTGGAAAAAAATCCCCAAAATTGTGTTAAGCAGTTTCTTCCAAGTTCGGCAATACCCTACATGTGGGTGTAAACTGCTGTTTGGGCACATGGCAGGGCGTATAAGGGAGGGAGCGCTATTTGGCTTTTGGCGCACAGATTTTGGTGGGGTCATGTCGCATCTGCAAAGCCCCCCAAAGTATCAGAACAGGTGAAACCTTCCAGAAGTCACCCCATTTTGGATTCAACACCCCTCAGGGATCTCATCTAAGGGTGTATTTAACATTTTGGGCGCACAGGTGTTCCGTAGTTTTTTTTTAGCATTGGGCCATGGAAATGGAGGGGGGAAACGCAGTTCCGCCATTGTTTTTGGCTTCATTTTTACAGTATTCGCCATACGGGATAAATGACGGGATAACTTTACTATGGGGGTCGGTACAATTACAATGATATAAATTTTATATAGTTTTTTATGTTTTATTACTTTTACACAATAGAAACGAGTTTTATAAAAAGTTGCATTTTTATGTTGTCTTATTCTGACAGCCATAGCTTTCTTAATTTTTTGCATATGGAGCTGCTTGTGGGCTTGGTTTTTACGAGATGAGTTGATGTTTTTATTGGTACCATTACGGGGAGCATGTGATGCTTTGATCACTTTTATTAAGGTTTTTGTGAGGCATTTTGAACAAAATACAGCAATCCTAGTAGTGTTTTTTATTTTTATTTTTTACAGCGGTCACTGTGCGGTACAAATAACATGCTAGTTTTGCTCAGCAGGTTGATACGATTACAGCGATACCACATTTATATATTTTTTTAATGTTTTACTGCTTTTACACAATAAAAACACTTTTATTTGAAAAGGAAAACACGTTTTTGCATCGCCGCAGTCTGAGAGCCATAACTGTTTTTATTTTTCTGTTTATGGAGCTGTATAGGGACTTTTTTTTTGCGGGATGAGTTGACGTTTTTATTGGTAACATTTTTGGGGGGACAAGACTTTATGATCACTTTTAAATCCGTTTTTTGGAAGGCAGGGTGAAGAAAATACTGCAATCCTAGCAGTGTTTTTTATTTTTATTTTTAATAGCGTTCACCGTGCAGTATCCGTGACAAGTTAGTTTTACTCTGTGGGTTGAGCCGATTACGGTGATACCCAATTTATGTAGTTTTTTTATTTGAAAGCACAATTTTTTTGAAAAAAAAAGGGTTTTTATTGTGTAAAACAATATTTATGCATTGCTATCTTCTAATAGCCAGAACTTTTTAATTTTTCCATATACAGAGCTGTGTAAGGACTTTATTTGCGGGATGAACTGACGTTTTAATTGGCATCACTTTGATGTTTATATGAGTTTTTTGATGACTTTTTACTCCATTTTATGTGCTGCAGGATGAACAAAAATCGCAATTCTGTCACTGTTGTGTTGGTTTTTTTTTATGGCGTTCACCGTACAGGTTAATTAACATGACAGATTTATAGGGTGGGTCGCTACGCACACGGCGATACCAAATATGGGTACTTTATTTATTTTTGATCTTTTTTGGGGCGATTGGCGTTTGTAAAGGGGAAAAGGGCGATGTACGTGTTTTTATTTTATTTTTTGTGTTTGTGTTTTACTTTTTTACACTTTTTTTTACTTTTTCACACTTTTTACACTTTTCCCAGGGGGGAATTGCATGAACGATCATCAGATCGTTCATGCAATAGGAGATCAGCATACAGCTTATAGCTGTATGCTGGTCTCCATGGCAACTGTCAGTCACGCTGCCCACAATGCATTGTGGGCATCGTGACGTCACCAGACAACCCGGATGCTGTCATTCAGCGTCCGGGCTGCCTGGTAGGAGAATCAGTAGCGGCGCTCAGCGCCATTACTGCGCCGGATCTCGGGCAGCAGGAGCTCACTCCTGCCGCCCGCAGCCGCGATGTCGCGACCACGATGTCGCGACATCGGGGGGTTAATCCCCCGCGGCCGGAGCTCACTCCGGCCGTGGGGGATGCGGCATGATGCCAGTGGTAATATACCGCTGGTTCCATGCCGCGATCTTGCGCGCTCCGCTTGTGAGCGCGCAAGATCGCCTTGACGTACTCATACGGCAATTTGCGGGAACCCCTACCCGACATTGCCGTATGAGTACGGCAAATGTCGGTAAGGGGTTAAGGGACAATCCCTGGCCTGATCTTTGGTGCTGTTTTCAATTTACTTCTTGCGCATTAATTTAGATCTTAACTTATATCCTGACCTTGCTACCTGCCCTGATTTCTGGCTTGATCACAAAAGAACTTCATCTGCCTAGAAATACAGATTGTCCCATCTTATAATCATTATGAGACCCGGTCTTCCATGCCACATAAAAAGACATTGCAGAGGCTTCACGGACAGTTCACATCATTGATATTGACAGCCTCAGGTATTTCTGTATTTTGGCCCATGACATTGAAGCTTTAATTGAAGGTCTCTGTTTCTTATACTACAGTCGTTGAAGACCAGATGGAACCAAAGCGGCAGAATAAAAGCAGAAACTAAATATTTTCTCTGAAATTGTACTTCAAGAAATTCATCCATTTCACGAAATGATGAAACTAAACATTTGTGGCAAGGATTTACCAATCTCTGGGGGTACAGATGTGGTACTTTCGGATGTGGTACTTTGGGTCTCTGGTTCTGTTGCTGTAGGCGGCAGGGACATGTAACACTGGATAGCTTCAGTGATATTTGAGTCATAGCAGCATCCTTTCCTGAGACATGCGTCCTCTTCTATGCCCGGATACCCGCACTCTATCCTCTCATCCGGTGGCACGCAGCACTTGTCATCAGCTAGAAAATAATATGTTTTATTTATATACAGAAAAATATAACAAAAGAACAGTTTCATCAGTTTGAATTACTATATGTACAGTGGGGAAAATACTTGATTTTGCAAGTTTTCCCACCTACAAAGAATGGAGAGGTCTGTAATTTTTATCGTAGGTACACTTCAACTGTGAGAGACAGAATCTAAAAATAATTCAAATTTTATCACATGAAATAAGTATTTGATACAATAGAAAAACAGAACTGTAATGGTCAGTGGTAGTGGATCCTCTGGACCACCGAAAGCGATGGTATAAGCCACTCCAGGGACTGGAATCTAAGTAGGTCCGGTTTTCACCAGAGCCCGCCGCAAAGTGGGAAGGACTTGCTGCGGCGGATTACTACCAGGTCATTACCCCTGACGGGACTTGCTCGCGGTGGGGGCCCGAGGTGTGGCGTGGTACAAAATCGTAAAGCAGGCTCTTGGTCGGTTACAGGCGGTAAGGTCAGGACAGACAGCAATGGTTCGTGGTCGAGGAAAACAGAATAACGCAAGGCGCTTATTGAATGCTTCCTCTAAAGGCACAGGGCACTATCGATTCGGCAGCGTAACACAGAAGGGGCAGGACTTAAATAGGGTCAGCAGCCGCTGCAACCAATCACCGGTGCGCTGTCCCTTTAAATTTAGCTGCAGTATCGTGCGCGCGCCCTAGAGAGCGCGCACCTAGCAAGCAGCAGGAGCGCGCGCTGGGACGGGAACAGGAGTGCGCCGAGGTAAGTGGAGATCAGAGCTGCGGGCGCGCCCGGAGCCCGGACCCGGTACGGGGGCCGCGGGGACACCCGTAACAAGAACTTAATATTTGATACAGAAACCTTTGTTTTCAATTACAAAGGTTCTCTGTAGTAGTTCTTGACCAAGTTTGCACACATTGCAGCAAGGATTTTGGCCCACTCCTCCATACAGATCTTCTCCAGATCTTTTAGGTTTTGGGGCTGTTGCTGGGCTACATTGAGTTTCAGCTCCTCCAAAGATTTTTGAATGGGTTCCGGTCTGGAAACTGGCTAGGCCTCTCCAGGACCTTGAGATGCTTCTTACGTATCCGTTCTTTAGTTGCCCTGGCTGTGTGTTTTCGGTCATTGTCCTGCTGAAAGACCCAGCCACAATCCATCTTTAATGCTCTTACTGCTGAATGGAGGTTGTTGGTCAAAAACTCGCGATTCATGGCCCCATCCATCCTTCCTTCAATACAGTACAGCCCTCCTGCCTCTTTGCAGAAAAGCACCCTCAAAGTACGATGTTTTCACCCTCATTCTTCACAGTGTTCTTGGGGTTGTACTCATCCTTCTACTTCCTCCAAACGCGGTGAGTGGAATTGCTACCAAAAAGTTCTGTTTTGCTCTCATCTGACCACATGACCTTCTCCCATGCCTCCACTGGATCATCCAGATGGTCATTGGTGAACGTCAAATGGGCCGGGATGCTTCAAACAGGCCTGGACGTGGGTAATACCAATGTTTGCGGTGGTCCAGTGAATGCACTACATCCTTGTGAGAGACCATAAGTAAGGGGTTACTGTCATGACCCACCGTGTGTATCTGCAACTTTGTGCAGCTGGCAGTTTCTCCCCTGTGTCCACTCAGTTGGTTGTCTCATAGTCTTTGCTTGTAGCAGGGACCTTGCGTGTCCTGCAGAATTTTAATCCATGATGGCGTAGTGTGTTACTAACAATAATCTGTGAGACTGTGGTGCCAGCTCTATTCAGGTCATTGACTAGGTCCTCCTGTGTAGTTCTGGGCTGATTCATGACCTTTCTCAGAATCATGCTTACCTCACGAGCTGAGATCTTGCATGGAGCCCCAGACCGAGGAAGATCGACAGTCATCTTGTGTTTCTTCCATTCTCTAATAATTGCACCAACAGTTGTTGCTTCCTGAACAAGCTGCTTGCCTATGATCATGTAGCCCAACCCAGCCTTGTGCAGGTCTACAATTTTGTCCCTGGTGTCTCTATAAAAATATCTTTGGCCTTGGCCATGGTGGAGAGGTTGGGGTGTGATTAATTGAGTGTGATTGATTGAACAGTAGTTCAAAAAGGTGCAATTCATACAGTCAATGAGTGCAGAGAAGGAGGGCTTCTTAAAGAAAAACTAACAGGTCTGTGAGAGCCAGAATTCTTGCTGGTTGGTCGGTGATCAAATACTTATTCCATGCAATAAAATGCACATTAATTATTTAAAAATCAGACAACTGGATTTTTTTCTACATTCTGTCTCTCAGAGTTGAAATGTACATACGATAAAAATTACAGACCCCTCCATTCTTTGTAGGTGGGAAAACTTGCAAATTCACCAGTGTATTAAATACTTACTTTCCCCAATGTAGTTCTATATTTTACAAGCGTCCACACTGGTAAACAAGGGGTACTATTGGGTTCATCTACTGCCATCTATCTGCCATAAATACTGGACTCATCTGCCTGTTGTCTGCTACCTGTAATAAAAACTGGGCTCCTTTCTGTTACCTATAAGTGTGTTTGCTACAAAAGAAAATTGATGAAGCCTCGGAAGTAAATATTTTAGTTGGCTTACTTTATGCCACTAATTGTGGGCAAATTTGTGACATAAATTTTTTTTTAGGCTTATTTAATGTCCAATGCCATCAACGTTCCATGACTGCTCCTCTATTCATCTGACTGTCATCGTTATTTAGGTATCATATCTACTTATTTAAGCTGCAGCTACATCCCACATCTATAGGGCTTGTCTATCTGTTCATAGCCAGCTACATCCCACATCTATAGGGCTTGTCTATCTGTTCATAGCCAGCTACATGCAATGAAGACTACACCACCTACTATCACGCAGTGCCCCTTTAAAGGGGTTGTCTCACTATGCAGTTTCGCACAACCAAAAACAGCTTTAGAGTCATACATCCTGACTCTTCCTGGTCAGCCTCTGGGTGGATCTATAGCAGTGATTAGCATATCAGCTCCGTATTCACGGTATTCACAGCTCTTCTAATTGCATTGACATGAGAGCAGGAGATGTTATCTATGAGCTCTGCAGCTCTCTGCTCTAAAGTAAAAAAGTTATTAGTCTCCTTTGTTTGTTAGAGGTAAAACACTTTGTTCAAAAGCTGTCGGCGTCCTGTGAGCCGACCTTTGGAGACATAATCTCCAAAAAATTGGGAATTTCACAAGAGAACAGAGAGTGACTTTTGATCACTATATTTACTATTTTGCCGTAGGCAAACTTAAACTCTATCAGTTCTCTATCTGTTAAACACTAAAACGTAACTTTTATTATATATAACTCTTAACCTCTATACACACCATTTAAAAACCTGATCTCTAACCTCATCATTTAACCCTTTTTGCTTCTGAAAGAGGGAATAACTCCCTTTCTATTATCAAGTCTGGTGGAGCACCACCTATTAACAGGAGAGCCTTATATCTATATCAATTTACTAACTCCAGTAATGAATCCCAAGCCTACCACCTGGGCAGTCGTCCCCAATCTCATGGACACAAAACAAATAAGGCCCCCTTGTGACACCCCTGCAGCAGGTGACACTTGAAGACAGAGGTGAGAAATCCCAATTTAAAACGTCATATCTGACCTCGCCGACATGTTTCGCCAGCTAAACTGGCTTCATCAAGGCTTAGAGGTCCTTTGGAGACGTCACTCGCTGCTCTTAGATAAGACAAACGGCAGAGGAGAGCAGGTCAGTAACCAGAGAACTCTTTCTACACTCAGAGCAGATAAAATCTCTCTTATCTCCTAAATAGACCAAAATAAACAAAGCAGTATATTTGGAAAAAGTCTTCATTTTCCATTCCCTAGATGTTGAAAGCTAATCTTTGTAGTGAGACAGTCCCTTTAAGGTCACTATACCAAATATATAGCAATGGGCATGAGGAATGAGGTCCCATCTTTAAAACATAAGAAGTTTTAGAGGCTGGACTTCTGTTGACAGGCTGACAGGGGTTATGCATGTAGCTCCATTAAAAAACACAACAACTCACCTTCCACTGGTCCCCAGTTCCAGCACTGGGTCTCTCTAGTCTTCTTTATACATTCTGCCACTTCAAAGCAGGTATGGCACCACTGCAGCGGTCATGTGCCTCGACTTAAATCACCCTTTGGAGCTGCTTACTTAAGAAGGGTGATGTAAATGAGAGGCATGTGACCAGTGCAGCAGTTTTGTCCTATCTGCCAAGTGTCCCAATTTTGCAGGAACAGTCCCTATTTTAACTCTTGTCCCTCTTCGCTCTTTAAATGTCCCTCTTTTTCATTTGTGAAATAAAATCAATTGAATCAATAAACTGACTCTCTTGCTTTATAAAGTATCTGATTGCTTCCTTGCTGTACATTACATAGCAACTTACTTAATATTTCATCATCGGATACAATGCAATCCTGAAAATGTGTCCCTTTTTTGTTATCTAAAAAGTTGGCATGTATGTGTTTGGGCTTGGTTAGAAGTGTGTCTTGGTGTGATGTCACGTGTCTGGGCGTGGTTAGATACATGGCCTGATGTGTCCCTCTTTGCAGTCTCTAAAAGTTGGGAGGTATGGTTTTGTTCCCATTCGGAAGTGTCGGAATGTAAAAAGAAGACGGGGGAGATGCAGCCCTGGAACTGGAACTGGAGGAAGGTGAGTATAGATTTTTTTTTTGAGCGTACTATTTTTTAGGACATGGACAACCCATTTAAGTATATCTTTAATTTTTCCCATGACGATGAAGTTTTTCATAAAGATCTTTGATCCTCATACTCTGGTGCTCATAAAAAAACTCGAAAACTAGGGAATTTATAGAACAAAAACTTTAGACAAAAGTGAAAACTTAAAACTCAGTCAGGAATTTTATTTTAATACGTTTGTATTTTTTAGTGAATGATGAAATAAAAAAGCCAAGAAAAATTCTGGGTTAAGGCTGGGGTAAAAAAAAATTTGACATACTCACCTTTCGGGTCTTCTGCCTCTGCCGCTCCAAAGTGTTCCAGGACTCGCTTCTCTGCACTTTCGGTGTCTCATGTTGACACACAGGAAATGCTCTCCCTGCAGTGAGTGAATGGAGAACAAGTATCTCCTATGTGTCAGGATTAGATACTGAAAGTGCAGAGGAGCAGGTCCCGGAGCACTTTGGAGCCGCAGCAGAAGGTGAACATAACTTTATTTATTTTCTTACCCCAGCCTGGCTCCACTTAGAGAGAATTTTTTCTGGCTTGAAAACCGCTTTAAAGATTTGTGGCAAGGACTTACCGGTCTCTGGTCGTACAGATGTGATACTTGCAGTCCCAAGTTCTCTTGTTTCAGGTTGAGTGGTTTTCATTGGGAGTTTTGTGGTCAGTGGCTCGTCCACCATTTCTGTGTAAGAAGGAACTGAACTTGTACCTATCAGTGATACCAACGGGAAAAACTATTGTCAGAGGCAGAAGAAAAACGGACCCATCCTACATCAATATAAGACATTTAGTGACCTGAAGACAGAGGAAGCTATCTGGAAGACCCCTTATGGTCTCACAATGTGTCATAAACAGTTTCCCAGGTTGATCTAATCAGTTATATGTGACCACGGCACAGCATGCCAACAGTGAGCACATTCAGCTCTGCTATACTGTATATGTAATGGGCCACAGGGCTGCCATCAGTAATTTCAGGGCCCCATACAACTGAAGCATCAGGGCTCCTTGTCCATTATCAGTTCCTTCTTTGAACTATATCGGGCCGCTGATAAAAGTGTTGACAGTACTATTCTGATGGCGCCCCCAATGAGCCAGCTTTATCACATGCCATGAGAACTGGTATATAACAGACACAGAGAAATTGCAGAGCCAAGTTCCCCCTAGTGGGGTAAACTGGCCATAGCCATAAAAATCCACCTGCCCCCACCTGACAGAAATCTACCTCGCCTTCAAATATGTCACTATTGATATGTTTGCATCACCCTGGTAATGGTTCCTCCTGACTGTCCCTCCAAGGCTGCTCCATCATCTGTCTACCAACTATATCTATGTGCTACATCTACTCGGTTCATCTCCCCCATCCCAATACATGTACATGCCAACCTACCTTACATGCCTTAATATGTGAGCGATTATTATCGACAAAGTTGAAATCGGACAGTTTTTATGGTGATCGGAATTTTTTAGACATGCGATAATTTAGGTTAAATCTGTGCAATCATCTATTAAGATCGCGCCATTTTTCGGGCGCTTCCTGTAATTTTGGCGGCAGCAAATCAGATTACAGAATAGAGCAGGGTGAGATGTGTGTGCGACGTCCATAAATGGGATTTTGTAAGGGTTGCGATTGGCTAAAAAAAATCAAAATGACCTCGTTTTACATAGAACACCGTTTCCTGTTCAGCCTATGTGGGCTCTCAGCGTCTCAGAGCAGAAGGACGTGCGCTCTGCTTTTGTCCAAACAGCCAGCGAAATTAAATTTTATTTCTTCACAGAGAAAAAACCCCCTACTATTAGCTGTGATCCTTACAATTGTTAGATTAGAGATTGGAAGATTTTTAAAATAGTTAGGTAGAGAATTTTAAAGGAGCATCTACGCTGTAAAGTCACGGAGGGAGGGGGGGAGCGGAGGGGGCCCCCGCGGCGCAACCCCAGACAAGCTCTATAAAAGAATACTGGATAAAGTTCACCCAAGACTTAGTGTAGACATTGCACTGCAATAGCTTTATTATTAACAGTTTTCTATTGAAATTTTTTCTGGATATTGGCAAACCCCGAAAATTATAGGATACACATTTTTTTCTAGTAACTGCAGGTCTCTTTGTTAGGTTTCAAAACTCCACTTTTATTTATCAGTTATACATTTCAGATAGGGTTCATTTTCAATTTTGGGCCCCTTTCCACCTTGTTGATATATCCACTTGTAACTTAAATTAAATCCAGCAAGTCAGCACAGGTTGATAGTGCCAAAAAATACCTTGTAATATCCGAATAATTTCAGATACTGTTTTTTGACTTTGGCGCACTAAAAGCTTTGTTCATTTAGGCACTTTGCAGTTAAATGTGAATACGCAATTGTGTAGTCCCCCACAGGTGAATTGATAGGTGCCAAAAATACCTTTTATTATCTGAATACATTACAGTATACGTTTTTTTTTGCACTTTTGCCAGTCCAGATTTTTGTAGAGCCAACTTGCAGTTAAATTTGAATCCAGCAATTGTGTAGTTACCACAGGTGAATTGATAGGTGCCAAAAAATACCGTTTATTATCCGAATAATTACAGATACGTTTTTTTTTGACTTTGGCGCATTTCAGCTTTGTTCATTGGGGCACCTTGCCTTAAAATTGAAACTGAAATTTTTTTAGTCACCCAGGGTAATTGATAGGTGCCAAAAATACCTTTTATTATCCGAATCATTCAGATAGTGTTTTTTGCACTTTTGCCCAGCCCACATTTTTGATAGACCCACCTTGCAGTTAAATTTGAATCCATAACTTTGGCACCCAGGTGTCAAAAACAGGAATCGGTAGGGACACTGAAGGGCCCAAATATTGCAAATGATTTTTTTTTCAAAATTTTTAAAACAAAGTATCAATCGCTGTATTGGGGCAACCATTTAATACAATTAAAAAAAGAGAACAAAGACAGGTGGGATTCCATCTATTTTAAAAATGGTTTTCTAGAATTAAACTACTAAAAAAATTGCATGTAAAAAAAAGTGGTAAAAAAAAATTTCCCCAATGACAAAAAAGGGGGGGTACAGGAAAAATTTACCCGATGTAGGTTTTTCAGGGGACAGGAGATGGGCCGGACAGAAAACAAAGTACAGAGACCATTTTCCCCAGCACGGAGTAAAATGAAAAAAGAATGCCAAAAAAAAGGGACCCGGGGGGTAACGGGCGTTTAACCACCAGTATTTCCAAGTGAAGCTAATTTGGGCCGCACTCATCGGGGGGGCAAACGTACCCGGACAGGGACGTTAGCCAGTGAAACTAAAATGGGGTTTAAAGATCCTTTTTTCCGGCCTTTTAAATGTGGGGTCAAGAAGTTGGGGGTCATCTGTGGCCCGGCAGTAAGTCTTGTAGTGAAACTAAAAGGGGGGTTTTAAGCTCCTTTTTCCCGGGACTTTTTTTAAAGTGGGGGTCATGCAGGTTTGGGGCTCATGTTGTGGCCAGGCGGTATAGTCAAGTCCAGTGAAACTAAAAATGGGGTTGAAAGACTCCTTTTTTTCGGCACTTTTTAAAAGTGGGGGTCAGCGGTTTGGGGTATGCGCGTTCCCCGGGCAGGGTATTCAAAATCAGTTAGTAAATGATGGTTCAAATCATACTGCCTTTTGGGCCTTTTTAATTTTTTGGGTGATGCAGGTTTAAGGGTCATGCGTGGTAAAGACGGGATAGGGAAAGTTGTAGTTTTTTTTTCTGTGGCTTTTATAACAAAATGTGTTTGCCTAAAATGTAGCAGGTATCCCTTTGACTTTTGGATGTTAATTCCCGCTTACCCTTGTTTTTGGGGGTAAGAATGAAGGGTTGTTGCTTCCCCTAGACTTTAATGGCATCGCTCATATCGACTGCCCCCCACT